>VZRE01002017.1:0-49490 GCA_013396775.1 Cephalopterus ornatus
GGGGGGGGGAGGGAGAAGGTAAGGGTGAAAGGATACAGACACATGAACAATTACTCCTCAACATAGTTAAATCAAGTCTTACCATTTCATCTTTCTCCCACTTATCAGTGTTGCTCTTGTCCTGGTTTACTATGTAACCAGGAGGAAGCCAATTGACCGGGGGATCAAAAATCGACACCACCATGCGACTGGGCAGTCCTTTCTTTTTTCCAAGGCGATACAAGTTACAGTTGCTGACCTTTAAGAAGAACATTCTCATAAACCTCTGGACATATATTTACATAAAAACAGGATAAAATGCAAAACGCACAAAACAATTTCATGTGTCAAGCCAGATCTTGTATCATTATGCATTTTCTCTAGTTCTCAAAAGGGAGTTCAGCCTTCCTAATGCAGTACAGCCAACTCGAAACAAGATATACATCTTGCTTTTCATATTTTTTTGAGCCAAGCATATTAGGTGTTTCAGTTAAAGAAATCTAAGAGATTATATTCTAATTGCAAAACAAACTTACTGCTACTTTCGAAATAACAGTAAATAGAACTTGTACAAGTGTCATTAATTACCAGTATAATCAACATTCAGACCGGACTTGGAATGAAAAATTATTCTTTATGGGTACACTAACCTACTACCTTGGCAGTAGAAAGTGTTAAAACAGGTCTGTACAACAAATCTTATTAAGTAATAGTCCAGATGTTATTTTAATAGCCTCTAAAATGATTTTAGATATTTTAAAGGGAAGGGGAAAATGCATTCTTACAGACACAAACATACTTTCTTTCCCTTTTTAACTATTAACTTCTGATCTTTTTTCTCCTTTCAAACACACTTTTCACGTTTCAAAATCTTGACATTTGAACTTGAATATTCAATCACTTCTTTATTTTAACAGTGCAACTTATTTCACTTTCACAGAGATGCATTTTATTAGAGGTAGACAATCAAAGCCTTAGTATTTAATTCAAGTTATCACATTATGCGAGGGGAAAAAACCAAAAGCTCACGATTGCTTATTCCAGTAACAGCAGAACTGAAGACTCTGCTCCCTACCATTTACATTTACTCTAAAATACTTTCACAAGTTTTGATGCAACAGTTTTGTAAGATTTTTTTTGTTATTTCCTTTTTAAGTGTGTCTGTAAGATCATGCTAAAAATTTTCAAGGAAAGGAACTTATTGAGGAAAGAAAGGAAAGGCCAAGTAAAGGTATAACCTAAGGCTCTGCTTTGCTATGCTTCATTCAAGCATTCCTGTTCAGAGTTTCTACTCAATACAGCTATAATGTTCAGTGCACCAAATGTCCTCAGAACTTTTAGTTCTATTCAATTGTGCCCTTTCTCAGGTTCATTATCAGCTGGTTTAGATTTCAAACTGAACCGCAGAAAACAGTTTCAACAAGCACAGTTACAGCAACATTAAGCCCACAGTCCTGTATGTTTATTCCTAATATGCATGCTACTCGATGTATAATCAGCAAAGCTGTGGAATTAAATCAACCTGTTCCTATTCAATCTTCTGGCAAAAATTTCATATATATGGCTTGTTACAGTATGCCTTTGGTATATCATCACTGGATTGTTACTACTCACTTTTTTGCTTCTCATATATGACAGCCGTCCCTCGTGAGCATCAGGGTAAGTGCAAAACAAGTATGTAGTGATGGCATGCTTTAAAAATGAATCACCAAGCATTTCTAGCCGCTCCAGGTTAAATCCATCACTAGCATTTGAAAGAGTCAAAGCTTGAAGAATGAGACCAGGATTAGGACCGAGAGTTTTTGAGGAGTACCCAGTGGAAGGGCTCTTTTCAGATTCTGCTCTGTCTTTTGAAAGATTATTAGCTTTTGAAGTACTGGTGGTCACTGCCATTTTGGGGCATCCATCTGAGGTAGATCTGTTAGCATTTCCATCAAGGTATTTATTACTCAGTAGAGTACATTCATTGCTGGGCTTGGGCTGGTTCTCACTGTTGTATAAATTCTGAATGGGATATGAGGTAGTTGGTTGTACAGGTATTTCCTGCCTGCAGTAATTCAGCTGATTTCCTTGGCAAAAGTCTCTGTTAACTAAATCACAATTGCCATTGGCAAGATTTTTATTATAAGAAACACCATTAATTGCTGCAAGTTCTGCCGAGACATCAATTTGGAGTTTACTGGGTGACTCATGGAGCAATGTTCTGTAACTCACAGACATTTGGTCATGGTTTTCTGCAGAAGAGGTTCTATTAGCACCTTGATGTGCAGCATTTTCAGGGACTACAATTGTGCTGTGCTTACAGTAATTTTCATTCTCTACTACTGAGGAGTTAGGAAGAGAGATGAAGGATTTGCTGTCAATAGATTTTTTCCATCCAAAGTCCAAGTTAGGATATCTGTAAAGATACACGTGGGGATTGTTAACAGATCACAAGACAAGAAGACTCTACATGTACATACATGTTTAAAAAGAGTCACAGCCTTCTGAAAAGAACTGTGACTGCAGCATGTAACTTCACCATTCAAAATCAATATTTTTCAACTATGTTTCACTGAGAAGTGACATGAGTTAAGCAGAGGGTATCAGTTTTATAATTCACACAGTAACAGTTAAGTTTCCACCTTGTTTTCCACTGAATTCAGATACCATGTTAAAAAAATACATGCCTGAAATCTGCAGGAAGTGATTTAACCCCTACACCAGCATCAGTGGCTGTTTGAGCTCTTAGTTCCTCCGCTGTCAAAAGGCAGTGCAGGCGGTAAAGTATGCTGGGGAGGCAAACTGCTTTCCTCCACAGTGATGCTGGAATAGGATGAATAGCACAAAGCTCAGGAACCAGTATCTGGGGAGAGGGGGGAAGAAAAGAATTTTCCTCGTAAGGGTAGTTGTTAGATTACTATTAAAGAAGTTCACTTGAATTAGATACTTTTATTTTACCTGCTTATTCTGCAAACTTTCCCACTTTGCCTTTCTCTTCTCAGCACTGCTTAGTGGAAGTGCTTTTCCCTTCTGATTCAAATGGCGAGGAGTCAAAAGATTAAGTCTAAAAACCATGTGAAAATACTGTGATGTAAGTACATAATTAATGAACAGAACTTACGAGCCTAAACTTTCTAAAGCGATGACTTTTCTTAGTATTCAACTTCAATGTGCTGTGAAGTGACAGCACAATTACGTCTGGGAAAAAATGGACTTGAGTTATAGTTGTTGTTACATAAGATAGACAGGTCTCAAAAAAAAAGAAAATCAGTAACTATCTTGGAAGACACAAGCCCTCAGCTTTATCCCATAATTTAAGGGAAAAAAGGGCCTTTTAGTGTCAAGCTACAAACATCAGACAAATATGACTGTTACCTTGAAGATGTGTGGTCCACATCCAGCAGTGGCTGGTTGAGATTGGTAAGGTCAAGATTATACTTTGTTTTATAATATTCAGCAAATGTTTCATATTCAGGGGAAGGGAATTTACTGAGTGGAGTAAGATCAGTGTATACATCAGCTACATAGAATCGATGAGGTTGATCAAAATTCCGATATCTAAAAAAAAATAAAAATATTTTGGCATTAGAGTAAAGCTTTTGCTAAGTTCCTCGTGTTCTGATGTGACCAGGAGTTATAGTTAAATAGTTCACTTGAGATCTTTGGTTGGTGGTTTTCTTTTTTGTTGTAGAAATTATTTCTTTAGCTAACTCAAATATTAAATGAGACAAGCTCTATGATAAGGACAAATAAAGTCAGTCTATAATCTGTGAAATTCCCTCCACAGATAAACATTTTAATTAAATGGAGGATCTATGTCTTCTATACACAACAGAAAAATCAAGCTCTGGACAACAGTAATGCTACAAATTATAATTTCTTAATTCCAAATACAACCAACTAAACTTGATAATCTGGCTTCTTAATATCTAGTCTCCTATGTGGTATTCTACATCAGCAGAAAGAGAGTTCCTCTGCATACAAAGATTGTACTGCCTCACATCTAAACTGCCATTGTTAAACAAGTCACCCTCCAAATAAAATTAAAATACAAAACTTCAAATATGTAGCAAGCTAAGTTCACAAGCCCTTCAAGGACAACGCAGTTCTTATAATAGAGAAGACTGAAATTAGAGCCAGAATGCTGCAACATCTGTACTGTAGCTACTGATGCTCACTGGAAACTATGCCGATAAACATGCATAGGAAAATAATATTAACGATGAAAAATCATGAAATCAATATTCAATAATTAGATTTGCATAGTAGGTGATTTCATACTTTGACCTGGTGCATCTATCATTTTAAGTTTCTATGCAAGTATCTAAATAGATATCTCCAAATAAAATTTACACGCTATTAATGAGCCTTTTCATCTTCTTTCCAAAGAAGGGGGGGGAGGGCGCAAAGATTAAAAAAAAAGCCTGACACAGGTGAGGCCAAAACAAAGTACTTATATTTATCTTCTACGTATATTCAGCAAGTACTGTTGTTTACAATATACTAAGTACAACACAAACCAGTCAGTCCACAGGGAGTAATTAAGCCTCCACAGAGCCTACCAATTCTGGAGAACCTTTGCATATCCAGTACATAAAATGAATACCACTCAATATAAAGATTCTATTAACTGGTCTTTATCACTTGTAATTTTCCCATCTACCAGCAGCATACCTTCCTTTAGCAGGTCTTTGGTGTGAATAAGCAGTAACCAGAGAACAGGACTAAACTTCCAAACTAAAATTGGTTTCAGTGGGCCACCTCTCGATGAAGTCGCAATGTTTGAATCAGAATACGACATAAGATTTGTGGTGAGCTCTACTATTCCTAATAAAAAGGTAATGAGTTTTGGGAGACCTAAACACTTAAATCCTACTATATAAGATTAACTACGCATTACAAAAAGATCTTTAAATTGTTTGAGACACAACCAGATACCTTCAGATTAATAGCATACCGTTCGTAAAAAGCAATTCTGCTGCAGATACTAACATTCCCTTATTACAAGTGTTTGTATAAATACAATAGGTACATACCTAAACATAGAGTACTTACCGTGGAATGATAACTGCATCCTGGTAATCTTCTAACTTGAAAATAAAAGGCATTTCTTTTGTATATTGTGTACTGGGAATGCCTGTACGTGCCTCAGATTTCTCAATGTCTTCCATAAACTTAAAGTCAATGTCCAAAGTGCTGGAGTCATCAACTTAAAACAGAAAAATAATGCACAACTCAGTTTTCCAGGCTGAACTTTTCTGAGAAGTTGTAAATTACAAAATTTTTGTTCTTACCAACATTAAGAGGTAGAACACAATAGGCTGAATCAGCTTCTGTGGGTTTGAACTCTAGTGCAGGTTTCTCAAGACGAAGAATATGTGAAAAAATGTACTGGTGGAGTCTCGTTATCAGCTCAAGCATTTGCAGAGACAGAGTAAAACCAGATTTCTTAAGCTCAATAGATATTGTAACCTCTCCAGAGCGAGTATACACAGGAAAGTGAGGAATCTAAAGAACAACAAAACAGAAAGAAATCACAAAAGACAATCCAGAGTAGGATTCCTCTATAGAGTACTGGCTGTTTAGTTCAGATGGTGATGTAATGCTTGCCTGACCCCACCGCAAACTGAATCAAATTGGATCAGAATTTTGAACTGTGATGACTTTCAACTACAGATGATATTTTGAAAGCTTAAAGAATTACTGATTTGGTTTTTTATACAGTTCTCCTTGTGCTTTACAGTTCTTCTCTTTATAAAAGGTAAGTAGAAAAGGAAGTATTTTCTATTATGAAGGAAGAAATGTTTTCTTATGTGGACAACAAAAAATACAATTTGAAAAAAATCTTCTTCAACTGAGTCCCTCCAACAGAAAAAGTCTATTAAAAATTTTCCAAAGCAAGAGGTGGCAATTTCAATTATCATGGCTGACTTTTTCTGCTGCTGCTGCAGATCAGGAATGCTGAGGAGTTGTTACCACAGCTTTTGTATAGATAAGGTAGTAGGGTGCAGGCCATCTCTGTAGCTAATACATCAACTCCTATCATACCTCATACAAAGAAGGAGGGACATTTTGGACTTGCCAGTGCGAAATCCTAAAAAATAAATTTGTAAAACAAAAGTCTGGCCAAAATAGAACAGATGGTTCTATCCATAAATACAAAAAATGGAGACTTGACTGGATGGATACTGTTGTTTATTTTCTTGAGGCTGTCAGATACAAGCAGCACCCATGGTCATTTCCAACTCTTTAGTCTGGGGGTGGGGAGCAAGTGGAAAGCAACAGGTTGTAAGGCATGTAGAATAAGGAAAGGGGAAAGATTCCTTACTTGAGGTATAGGTTTGGCTGTCAATATGCCAAAACATCTTGTTGTATCCTCAGGAGGATATAGCTTTCGTCTCCTGAAGTTGAGCTCATCAGGTAGAGGAGTTGTTAACACCATTCCTATTACATACAGGTAACAGGGCTGATCAGGTTTGGGATAACTATCCCTCAAACACTCTGGAATCTAAAAATCAAAAAGATGATAAAAATCAGCAAAGTTCACCCAAATACTATTCTTTGAACAAGGTGTCACATGTTTATTTGGAAAGGCATTGCTAAAAATAAGGAATAAAAAAAAAGTAATATGGGCTCAAGCAGCATTTTTTTCTTATGCAAAAGTGTTTGGTCAGCAGCCTGGTATGGCAGCCATGAAATCTGTCCAAATACTTGCATCAAGGGAACACAATGCTCCCAGATCTTCCTGTTAGCCAGGAGGCAACTTCTACTACATTCCTGATCTTACTATGCTATCCACGCTGTGTTAAAAAGGCCAGTTTAACTGTAGAACACAGGCAGCACTTAAATACATAAATACCATAAATACAACTGAAGTGTTAATGCCATTGTCTGTATTTAACCCGTAACTATGGAGCACACTATGTCCAAGCTCTTCGGACCTTAACAGTAGAAGTTCTCATCACAATTCTAGCTTGCAGATGTGAACACTCACAAGAGCCACAAGCACTTTTAACCCTGCTGTTTGTATTTGTCACAGACATTAAGAAACCATGCTTTATGTTTTGTAGGAGTTCATTACTTTGCAGGTCTCAAAACTGATCCTCGTGTTTGTCTAAAACTAAATTGCAGTACATGTAGTCCTGGATTTTAAAGTTACACTGCAGTAAAACTATGGCCTTGACTTAATGGAAAATTACTCACAAGTTTAATAACTACATTAAGCCCAAGAGGATCTTGCAGACCTTAAACATTTGCCAAAGCTTCTTTTCCAGATGTGAAAAGTTGGGACAAAAGCAAGGAAAAGTATTCTTAGGAAAAAAAAACAAACCTCAAAACTGAGAAAGAATGATGCTTCACTAGACAAATCAACTCCTTTGAACAAGACAGAATAATCTTGCATTTTATGAATCACCCCTAATCACCAGTGAGGGAAGAGAACAGAGAAAAGTACAAGCTACCAAGAAACACTGTGCAAAGATGCAAAGTGTTTGTGGAGTTTTGCAAGGAAAAAGTTTTCTCATCTGTCATTCCCTCTGTGATACCATGGTATCCTTCGCAAAACTTTCCTAGTAACTGATTACTGGAACTACTAATAAAATTGGGGTACAAGGAGGATGGCAAGAATGGAATTACTGAAGGGCTATCACCATAACTGAGGCTGCACATGAAGGTACAACACAGCACTATAGCCCACTAACGTGGGTGTCCATGCTGACATTCCTCCATATGACAAAGACTTTCAGTTTCTCTGTGAAATGCACATTATAAGATTCTGAATGAGGTATCTGTCCTATTCCAAGGACCTTAGACAGAACCTGTAACAACTGCAGGGGAAGAAGGAAGGTTCCAGAATAGTTGTAAAATACTCTGACAAAGTTTCTTTCCTCTGTTTTCCCTTACTTTTAAAGTATTTGAAATTCCCCGACACATACTATTAAAGAAATCCAACTCTACAAACTGATGTGGCTGAAGCCTGTTATAACAGAACTGTGGGTAAGTTACTTAATGCAGCGCTGTAGGATGCTTTTTAGCCTATTAAGTATAATATTTAAAACTATTTAAAAAAAAAAAATAGTAAAAGCATACTTATTTGATATTCTAAGATTTAAACCAGAAGTTACGAAATTCTGTGTTCAACCAGTAAACTTCCCAAATTAAATCAGGCATGTAAAAATACCCCACCTTTTTCTGTGTTTAGCCCTGTGCATCTCCTTGTCTAGAAAGTCAGTAATTCCTCCTTTGCTCTAGTGCATTTACCAGAGAAGGTAAAGATTCTACAGATTATTAATGCAGGACCATTTTCCTCACAATTATTTTCATACCAGCCAAATACAGCCAACCAGCCCTACAGAAAGTGTATGTTCCTTGAACTTACAGGCATGCTTCCAAAACACGTGGTACCATAAATTCAGGTAACAGTGCAATTTTCAACAGAATTAAAACTGCAAAATATTTTCAATATAAATGCAAGACATGTTGTAAAAAGTACTTATGAGATAAGATTAAGAGTTAGCAATTCTGTCTGATCAGTACAGAAGGCATTTGATCAGAGGTGTGGACAGCAGTGAGTGATACTAACAGCTTTAGGATAGCACTGTCTTCGTTTTGTAGAGCCTGGCCTTCCTGGAACACTGGTTTCTTCTTCATCATGTAAATCAAGTTCCTCCTCATATTTAACCGTTTCTTTACCAACTGGCATCAAATGATCATCCAGTTCACCTGATTATTACAAAAGAGTGTGGAGAAACAGCATTAGGAACAATCAAATCTTGGTTCCTTCACATCCTACACAGTAGATGAGATTGCTCGTGAAAACACCTCACATACATTTTTAAAATACCCAGACTCCTTCAAGGCTCCAAAAGCAGAACTTTGGGGAAAGAGTGATAAAGACTGGGCAAGAATACTCATTTACAGTAAAACCCACTGAAATTACAAAATTGAATTCTGTAATGAAAATATCAAAGACCAATGAATTCTTTTTGGCCATAAAAAGCAATCCTTGACTGAAATACTAATTGAAAAATCACTTACATGGAGTTATGCCAAGAAAGAGGGAACAGTTATGTTTATCATTCTAAAAAGTGAATTACTACTGTTGAATATGCACTCTCAACACTGGGTTGAGCCATTAGGTTGTTATTCTTGGATACATTTATTGGTATGAATTCAGTGATTAAAGGGTTTAATTCAGAAATAAAATACAAACACCACACCTACAATTTTTTTTACTTAAAAGATATATAAATACTTCTGTACTTCATCAAAAAACCCATAACATGGAATTCTCTTTAAAATGTTACCCAATGAAGAATATGCTCCATTATACTTACTAGAGACAAGAGAGCTGAAGTAGTCCCTCAATGTACTTTTTTTGGAACATGACTTATGATACAGTAGACAAAACAATAAATTTAGGATTGTGTATTATATCTTTTAATTTGACACAATTCGCTTTAAAAGACAAGTTATCTTTTGGCTGCAGGATGTAGTTTCTGACCTATAATCAACATCCTCTAGTGAACAAGACTCTTCCCCTTTAATAAGTATAATCACTGGCAAAATCTGTGTCTCTTGTACTACTGTTGCTTTTGGTGTTTAAGACAAAATAGGTTATATAACAAGATTTCCCTGGAAAATTTAACTTTCGCTTATAAGGCCTAAACTAAATTGATAAGTACATGATCATACCACAAAACAATGCAAGCAAAAGAAAGCTACAACAGATGGCTACAGCAGAAATGCATGTATATAACATATATGATCATATATATCATCCACACCATAGGCAGTTTCTCAACTATAAAATATATTTTACCAAAGAGGTTGCTTTTTCAGTTCTTACCAATTTTGTGCAGTTTTTCGCAGCAAATAAGAGCTACAACTCTCTCAGCCAGTCTTGCACAACTCATTGGAGGACCCTATAAACATTTAAATACTTCATCAAAACTTTGGTTGATTAGCACATTAGTTGCCATACTTGTTTCATTAGTTTCACACAAGCATATTAGGTAAGCAAAGTTTTTTTAAAAAAATACACTGATGACAGTTTTGTGAAGATATTCAGGCTTATGTTTTTTTTCTACAAAAACCAAAATTACAAGAACTCAACATACTATTGATCAAAAACAATACAGGACAAATGTGTGAAACAAGGCCCTGGAAGAATATCTAAATATTTTTGCCTTTGGCATAAACAGTAACTGATGGAAAATGGATTATAATAGAAATAAAAAGTGATATAAATACAGTTACAGAGCACAATACAGAAAAAATTAGTTTCATTAACAACGATACTAATTCTAGAAACAGCACAGACCAGTTCTTAGACCAATATATTCGCTCATTTCCATGCTTTTTCTTCCCCAAATACCTACAACAATTGAAGCTCGAAGAGGTGAGTTGATTGGCAGGTAGAGAGTAGAGTAAAACGTATGGTCAGGTAGTTCCCGGGTTTTACACTTGGGAGCTAGGTGTGTAAATGGATCACTCGGTAATCTAGCGCAGTACCTAAGTTGACAAAACATTTTACAGATCATCAAAATCTGCAAATTGAAGTCTAAACACATTTCAGTGGAACCTTGCCTTACTGGTGTGGACACTAGAGAAAATAGATAATTTCAGGCCATACTGGCCACTGCAAAGGTACACTGCTGACAAGTATTCAAATAACTACTACGCAGAAGACCTCCAAGTCCTTCACTATACCCCAGGTCTCCAGCAAGATCATTCCAGAGTTGTAATGATCCACAAGTCTATCTCATCTCAGGTCCCAGGGTTTGCATTATGTCTCCTGACTTTTCTATGGCCTTATTCCTCCTATTTGTCATGGTTTCCCCTCTGAATGGTAGCCTTTCCTCCCTTGTACTCACTTCCCTCTCTCCCAACTTCGTATCAAATGCAAACACGCTGATGTTAAACCATGCTGCACCTCCTAACAGTCAAGGAGTAATGCCACATATAACCGGCTGCCAGACAGTCTTTGAACCATCACCTGTCTATCATTCACCCTTCAAATCTGACTGCTTTTGACAGGCTTTATTTACCAGGCAGTCAGTCAAAATGGTCTGCATCTCAAGAATTTAGCTACTAAGTTACTTTGGCAATTGCATCAAAAGCTTTACTTCATCAAAAGCTGACACTCACTGTTTCTCATACAGTCAACCACTTCATCACCCTGGAGGTAAGAAGTCTGGTTGGTCAAAAACTGCCCTCAGTAAAGCTTGGTTGGTTTCTGCCAACCCCCTTTTCTTTACGTCCCTAGAAACTGCTCTGATGAGGACTTGGTCCATAGTATTCCATCTGACTACAGTTACATCGACCAGTCCACTGGATCTTCTTACTTGCCTTTTTTTTGAAGTATTAACAACATCTACATCTTCCTGTCACTAAGAACGTCCTCTAATTGCCTTGGCCTTACAAACTTGATACTTGACTAGCTCCCTTGGAAGCATACCATCCTATCCTGTGGACTTCTATTATGTTCAGCTTAATTATTGTGATTTTGTTTCTAAAGATGACAACAGACTGCTATTACAAATGTGAATATTAGAACTGGAAGATTTAACTACAGTTTTAACAGTTCTTTTATTTATTTATTTTCAAAACTAGCTTGACAAGCAAAAAAACCAATCTTACTACCCGTCTTGAAACTATGCTTTCAGGGAAGCTTTTTATTAAACAGGAATCATTATCACTACAGTTATTATCAGTGCTAGAACCTCTGGTAGGATAAAGATAAAAATAGAAAATAATGCCTTTCAAATTGCTGTGACCACTTGCTTTAGAAGAACAGATCCTGTCAAGATGCCTAAGAGGAAATGTGTACAATGCCCCAGCCTATGCTTCCATGTTGTGAGACAGACTAAGAAACTTTTTATTTAAAAACATGAAGTAAAAATTAAATATGCCCCTTACCTATTTATGTGTCCAATAGCAGTGTTAATAGTAACTCTTGGACTGTTCTCATCTGGCCTCAATACGTAGGGTGGAAATACATCATCATCATCAACAATGGGTTCAGTTTCAGTTTCATTGGTATCAACAGATTTTGAGCATTTGTTTCTGAGGATCTTAACATTTCAAGAACAGAATATGAGAAATTTTTTCCTTAAAAAATACCATGAAACATTTAAAAATACCAGGCCCATGCATCTGCCCTCATACCTTCTCAATTGCTTTATATGTCTTAAGATCTTCTTCAAAACTTTTGATTTTGTCTGTATCTGCTAACATGATGTAATTGGAAATTGGTGCTCTAGCTCTTCCTTTTGACTGCACGTAGGAACGGTACTCCGTGGGCAAATCGAAACGCACCACCAAGTTGCATTTTGGTATGTCAACACCCTCTTCTACAATACTAGTAGCAATAAGGAGGTTGGTCTCATGTGCTCGAAATTTTCTAAGAACCTGCAAAAGTCAGGAAAATAAATTTGAGAAATTAGTCCAAGATCTGTTTCCATCATGAGATTCAACAAAAGGCAATAAGTGAGTTGGTCAGACACTCCAAAAATATGTCTAAATATGCAAATGCAAAACTATTACAAAAATCTTTTCAGAAACACAACAAGACTATTTATCAGAACCAGCAGATTTCTAGGAATCAAATCTGACACGCAGAATCATATGAGTCTAAGAAGCTAATATAGCCACTAGCAATGGAGACGATCCATTGATATTTATTTACAATTTTTCAGTTGTGGTATAAAATGAAAAAAAAAAAAAAAAGAAAAAGCTGCTTTCAGGACAGCATCTTTTCCCAAACATTTCTGAGGCTGAAGCATCTTCAGGGGTAGAGCATATTCTAGAGCTAGCACTTCTGATATTTATGCTATATATGAAATAATACTAAGGAGGACAACCTAGCTGGGGTGAACTTTAACTGATTCAAAAATCATGGGTTTTTTTAATATTTATATCATTTAATGATTTACAAAATTCATTACAATTAAAAAATTAAAATTCATTAAAACCAGCTTAACTATTGCAATATGTCAGCAACCGATTTTCTTTTCAGTATTACTATAATACCACGAACACAAATGCAGAAAAATTAGATCAGACTAGATATAAACATGATTTTACAGGAAGTTTTAATTTCTGTTTGTATAACGTGACATACCAATGTCTCTAAACATGTTACTTTTTTTATGAACAACATCTGTATCTCAAGTAACTGTGCATATTTGTTAAACCAAAGGTATTCCCTGAACTTGCAACGACTTTGCCCCAGGCTCTGCCTGTTGGCTTTTTTTTGTTTTTAAAGACACACACATACAAAAAAAAAAAAAAGTTCTGAAGGTACTGCTAATTTAAATTTTTTTCCTTGAAGTTACCTCTTCCTGTTTTCTAAATTCTACTTCCATCTGCTTGTTACGAGGCTGGTTCTTGCCAATGCCATGTCCAGTTATAAAATTGCTACTGATGTAAGCCAGTTCTGGATCTTGCTTGCCAGCTTCTTTTATCAACCTAAAAACATTACATGTTTTTAGAAGTCACAGAACCCAGAAAACAGAAGAAAATATTTACTTGGTAAGACTTAAATTAAAAGAAAAAGTGGAAGCATTACAATTAAGCCACGCTAACACAAACTTGCTGCGGTCTTCTCGAAAAGCTCTGTAAGGTTAACACAAGACAGACTGCATACCCATACAGCATGAGTGTCCCTGCATCACACACATTTCAGACCTATCACAGTAAAACTAGATATTTTTAAACCAATCTATCACTCCAAGGCTCCCTGTTGCTAAAGTACCCTACTTACAATTGCTTTTGCCATCTCTTTTTCTGTTAAAATATGCTTGGTTTTAGAAGACAGACCCGTAACTGGTCCCTCAACATAGTATGTTTTCTCAATATAACATATTAAATTTTAGGTTAAAACATAATACTGCAATTCTACTTAATATTAGAAGATATATTCTGTTCAAGTATACTGGTGACAAAATATTTACCTGTTTTTCTAAAGAGCAATGCTCAGCCTACCCAGTGAGAAGTTCACTACTTGTGAAATTAACCCAAAGAGAGGACTTAATCCAATTCTTTAAAAGGAATACTGAATAGGGATGTGAGGAGCATCCATGCTCTCAATTCATTTCCCCTCAGTTTATTCTTTATGTTACAGAAGCAGGAAAGGCTGGCTTCTGCAGCGCTCTGATTTCAAAGACAAGGTGGAAGACTGCTCATACAAATAACGCACTAAATCTAGAATGAGATATGTATGGATTTAAACCACAATTACTATGTGCAATCAAACTAAGTATGCTGTAGCAACATTAGTTGATCAGTTTTCAGGATAGACAGAATCTGGGACTTCTCAACTGTAACAGGCTCTTGAGCAGCAGATCCAAACAAAAATCTAAAAAAATTAGATCCCTTGCATGTCTCACTATAGCCAATCCAGTACTGCTTTGGTCAACAGCACATGCGTCGTGACCATTATCAGATGCTCCTCACAGCCAAAGAACAGCTTGCCTCTGTACACTTCCAACAGAAATTCCAACCTTTCCCAGATAAATCCCTAGCAGTCCTGCCTCACATATAAGTAGGTGGGTGCTGTGCCAGTCCCCAGCTACATGCCTACCATCTGCCCAGCGAGCTGCTGCCAAATCAGATGGAAAATGACAAAGTTCTCCCTGCTCTTTCTACCCTTGAAAAACTACTGAAGTCTTGCCCCCTTTCCTGGTCCCTGTTTTTAACAAAATCTATGGGAACATAAAACACCTTGAAGACTTCCTTCCTTTGCAATCTGTTAAAACTGGAATGGAAAGGGAGTACAGGCAAGAAGATGAAAAAGGGGCAAATAGTTTGCCATCCTTCCAGAAATAGACTATAAGGATACTCCTGTGCTAAAATGCAAATGATTTGTTAGTTCAAGGTTAAATTGAGTTACATTTTTGTATGCAGTCTAGGCTCTTGAGACAGACATACTAAGAAAGTATGGGGTAATAACTGGCCAGAAATCTTATTTTCTTTTTTCACATGGCATTTCTGTCAGGTCATATAGATTGAATACCTTCTAAGCATCTCAAATGCTCTTACTTAATTTCACTTGTTATAGAAATAGACAATTAAAAACATCTGAATAAACATTTCACTGTGCACATCTTTTGCAAGTTCCTGAGAAACATTCAAGACTTCAACCTTGTGATTAAATAAGTATTTGCTGTAGGTAGAAGGTGCTGTTCTTCATATAGATACGAGAACTTCTGCTTTCCAACCTCTCCCTAAGGGAGCTGAGAGGCACTGCAATGCAAATGGAAGGAAACTGGCCTTTAGAAAATGTCTTCTCTTCTGAAAAGGAGCTTATAGGCACCAGAACTCAACTGTATACACCAAATTAAACAATAAGGGAGCCAATCCATTAGTTGAGTGTAATAATAATCAAAGACCCAGAAAGTACAACACATGTCTTCCTCAGTCATCATGGATTTCATAAAGTGGTATTCTAATCTCTAAATACTACCATAATAAATATATTTTAAGAAAAATTCTATTTCTAACTTAATTCCACTGAACAATCCATATTGGATTACTGGAAGATCAAGTAGTTAGGATATACTAATTCAAACACTCATGACTGTCTCATTCAGGAGATGATCTTTCCCCCATATATTTTATCATCAGCAGAGGCCCTTGACCTAAATTCACTCCACTTAAATGAGCCTACAGTGAGGTTCTCCACTGAAGGCTTCCAGTCTTAATTCCAACAGCTCAGGTCTGATGGTCAGCCATGTATTCTGAGATCATGTATTACACGAGGTGAAGGAGCATTTTGAGAGTCTGGTAGCTAGCTTTGAGAAGCGGACAAAAAGCTACATATAGTTTTATATTTTGCAGCCAATAACCTCAACGAAAGGTGAGATTAAAGATGGCAGAATTTGATTACTTATTTCATCTAGACACCATATTCTGTCAGGTTCAACAGCAGTTAGGGTATTCTATAGTGTATAAATCACTGTCTACAAGAATGTACAGTGAAAAAACAGTATGTTTTACATCATATTCACAACTTTAACAGAGAAGAAAAAAGATTTCCCAGTTCTGTTCATTCCCTGCAGGGCAATGAAATACTCATTTCAGCTCAGCAAAAATGTTATCAGATTCTGTTAATGTTATTTCTTCAGGAGTTATTAAAAGAATAGTTCATTTCACTGAAGAACTTAGTTTGCCTCATATTTGCAGATTTACGTGCACATATCTGAAAATGCAAAAAAAGGCAAAGAGAAAAGATGAAGTTGACAAAAAGCACACAGCTAAGTCTGCAGATCAAAGAGCACGTTATTCACTCAAACTATTGACTTGGGCAAAAATGTATCAACACAGGGGTCAGATTCAGAGGTATCCAGAACGCAGTGAACACCTTGCACAGGACGTTTATTACACTATCTGAGAAACCTACCGAAAAACAAAATAAGGATAGATGAATAAATCGTGTAATTCATAGTTTGTGGCAAATAGCATTTAACAATTAAGTGTTATACATAACTAACATGGAGCACATTCAGGAATCCGAACTGATAAGGAACTAGAGTACTGCAAATTGGCAAATACTCAGGGGTTCATATTTTTCTTGGTGGAGGCTGTAAGAAAGCACTTAGTGTTTGACTGAATAGGCGTTTTATAAACACCAACTCTGAAAGCAGTACTGGTAAATCCTACGAGATATTTGTGCAAGGGTGAATTTGGTTTTCTGTAGACCTGGATCATATAGTACTGTGATTTAGTAGAGTATTTGCTAAAATTTCCAGAATTATTGCACTCAGTAAGCTAGAGAAGTTTCCAATATCGACTGCAAATATAAATTTAAAAATTAAGACAAAACAGTATATGCCTATTTTACAGGTTCAGTACAGTATTTCACATTTTGCCTTCCAAAGGAATCGAATTACAAACTCAGGTCTGAAACAAGCCCTTGAGTACAGTTTTCAAAGACACATGCTCTTCCCATCCACTCCACATGCTTTACATAGATCCAGTATGATCTCCTAAACCAACTTCATAAATACACTTCTGAAAATATAAGACAATCCCTACATATTCATGATATTATCCTGGCAGCTGAGTCTGCGTTTTTGCTTCAGAATAAATGTTTTTTTTAAATAGAAAGCTTTACCTATTTAGAACAACCGCTGTGTATCTTCTTTCCACAAAAATAATTCCACATAAAATATTAGTAAAGGGAGATGGGAAATTAGTCTCTGGCTTCTCTTTCTCCTCAATTTCTTCATCCTCATCATCATCTTCAGAATCACTCCAAGATACATAATTATCCTGGTTCCTATTGTTATACCATTCAACACTTTCAAACTGCTGCCGTTCATATGGTTTGTATTTGCGCAAGATTTCAAGCAGCTTTATTACTTTTGGGGTCACAAATTTCAGGTCAAGTGAGGCAGGCGAGAAGTGCTCTTCACAGAGTGCATGTATTTTCCTTAGGAAAGTGTCTGTAAACAATAAAAACTTCCTGTGCAGCTCCTCTTGTTCATGTTTGATATACTTCTGCAGCTCTCTCACCATCATCCCAGCTACCTTATCTGCACACCAGGGTCCCAGAACAACCAACACAGCTCGACAGTCTGACAGTATCTACAACAAATGAATTCAAATATCAGTTCAAAGAGTACAATCATGAACTATTCATTTAAGACTAGGGGCATTTTTCTCTTACAGCACAATCTTTGTAAGAATTTCGACAACTGAAAAACAGAAGTCTGCTTTTGTTATTTAGATGACCTTGGGAACTTTGGTATTTCTAACGGAGCAAGTTCCCCCTTCCCCTTAAAATACCATCAATCAACTTCAAACTCTGTACATTTCTGAATTTAAAAAAAAACCCCAAGCTTAGTCAATACTTTGCAATTTTGTGGTATTGTGATTTGAAATTTAACCTTAAGTTAATTATACTGAAAAGAAGAATACTTCTTGAGGCAGCTAGATAAACAAAGCACAAATTCTAATCCTTTATATATAACATAGAACTTACAAAATAAACACTTTACTGGGCATTCTTACTTTATTTATTACTGATAGCTGGCAGTGTTTCAAAAGTATATAACCAGAAAGTTGTACAGTGGCCTTAGGGTAGCCTTTGCAAGTCTAGCCTTTCAAAGGAAAACCAAACAGTGGTTTGCGTGTGAGCGGTATAGGAAAACGGCATAGGCACTTCAGTACCATCATCTTATCTGATAGCAAGTTGTTTCCTCCTGAAGAGTCAAGCTGTCAAACAAACGAGGAATTCAGTAACAGGGTACATTGATAATACTTTTTTAAAAGACTCCTCTGGATGTCCTGTATTACAATAGAAGTATTACAACTCAGCTGTAACAGTCAGGATCACAGTCGCTGCTTTAATTTCCCTTCCTTCTTCCCTTCTGTGAAGAAGCAAAGAACTGGCTATCATCTTTACACTATCCTCTGTGAAGTGTGTTAGCTGTAGGACTTAAAGGCAAAATTATCTAAACTAATTACAACTACATACTGGCTGGATACTCTCCAGTGCCAAGACAAAAAGAACCTCAGGCTGAAACTCATTTCTTTTTCTTAATACGGATGCCTCCATGTTCTAGGAGAGCTACTGGATCAGAAAACAAGCACAGAGGTTTACAAGCTTTAGAAATCTATCAGCTAATCCACTCTTCTGGACTCTGCAACTCATGGATGCTGCCTTCAGCCAGCATTCCTTATGCATTTTAGCCTAGTGCATTTCAAGTTTAGCACAAAAGCAGTCAGGACTTCCATTTCCCATGCAGCTGTGCTAGGCTGCCTTACGTACCATCTTTCCCTGTGACTGAAATAGTATCTTATGGACCAACATCAAATTCCTTGGTTTCCAAGAATGTTAAAGGAAACTGGAATACTTTGGTCTGAAGAAAAAAACATACATTCTCCACCTTTCTCCTTATACACCTACATAGTTGTAACTCGGGAGGCAATTCCAAACCACAAAGCCCAAGTGAGGGGAAAAAAACATGCGTGGACCCCAGGTGTGACAGGTACCTGCTCAACACACCACACCTTCTGGATTATGCTCTGCCATCTGGCATGACAACACAGGGGCAAACACAGAGAAAGTGAGGGGCAAGCTTGAGATTCAAATTCCGTCCCAGAGGTGTGGCACTAGTCCAATGTTGCTCTAAGATAAACTGCAGACACTGTACATCTATGGCTGGAATTTTTGCCTGAATTCTTCCTATCAACTCTTAATACAACTGGGTACAGTCCAAACACTTCCTGAGGCGTTATTTCCTCTTCTGTACTGAATTATTCAGAGGTCAAAGGAGATTGTGAAGATGTCAAATTCTTGACTTCAGAGATAAGGACCCACAACACCAGGGTGCAGAATTGTTTCAGTGCTTTAAGCAAATCTGAATGAACCAGATGAAGTTCTAATCAATGGCTGACATTCAAGCCCCACTCATTTATGAAAAGACCTGCACTATTAATGACACCAACAATCAGAAGCCATTTTGCTCAGATATCTAGGATGGCTGGGTTAGGAGGTTTCAGTAACGTAACATACAAGGCAAAGAGAAACAGTTGTACAATTCCTATTCCCCAGGTTTCTCACATAGCTTGATATCCTTACCTGCTTAGAAATTAAGGTAGAATCTCTTTCTTTTGAATGTACAGATATGTTGCAGTCATTTAGAAAAGCAAGTGCTTCATCCAATTCCTTTAACAATCTTCCATATAACCCACTTTTGTCAGTATATGGTCCACAGTCTACAACAATCTCACACGGCTGAGAAGTATATCTTAATGAGGGCAAAGAACAGGTTAAATAAACACAGCTTCTGAAAGTCACAGCTTTTTCAGCCTCTTAAGGTTATACATCAAATACACCAGCAACATGACATGTATTCAAGAGCATTTCTTTCCCCACCATGAATTAATAATGATTAGTAGTTATACAGCTAAATACTTTAGTAAAGAAAAACCTCCACCACTCCAAATATTGAACTACTTCATTCTAAAATACTGTTCTTCCTAATACACTTCTAAAAAGGAGGTTAATATTGCTATCCTCATTTCAAATATTGCAAAATTTAAGGCAAAGTAAAATGAATTTCCTTGACCACCAACTTCATTTGTTTTTCCAAAGCGTACTCTCTTCATATGCAAAACAAAACCAATCCACATACTGTAAATTTATGTCTATATATCAAGTAAAATATTCTTGAATAGCAGTGAAAAATTCTTGAAAAGCTAATGGTTCAAATAAGTTCAGAAAAATGCATTTAAAATCTTTACACACACATGTGTTCCAGAACATGAAATAACCACTTTAAAAACTTTGTCTCAAACTCAGCAATGCAGTGCAGCTGGTGCAAGAAAACATGATACATGGAAATCACTTAACCCTAATTTACCCCTACAAAAAGTCATTACATTATCACCACCTTTATTTTAAACAACATTCACAGGATTCTAGATTCTGTAACTCACTTCCTCTGCTACTTAAATATTTACCACTTCCTCTCATCTCCCTCTGCTTTTCATCAGTCTTTAAAACCCAGGCTACTCATTTGGGAAAAAAAAAAACAAAAAAGGAAAAAAAACCAAAAACAAAAACAACAACAACAAAAAAAAAAAGGCAACTTCTCCACATTAAGAACATATTGTACTGTGGATGCTGCAACATTTTTCTAAACAGAAACATTATGGCATACACTGGACATGAACCAGTTACACTCCAAACATGAGAGTGCATTTTACAAGTTCAGAAATGTTTAATGGAATGTGAATTTTTAAGGTTGGTGGTGTGGTGGTGGTGTTTTTTTTGTTGCTTTGAGTTTGTTTTTTTTTTTTGAAGTTCTTTTCAGTTGTTTTGGTATCTTTTTGGTTTTGGTTTTTTAACAACTACAGAAAATCTCTGAATATCAAGGCCAATCAGCCTTTGTACTCAAAAAGCCATTGAACATTCCATCTCTGCCCTAAATAGAAGTAGCAGCACCACATACACACAGACTTTTCTAAAATTTGAAAGAAGAAATATTGCTACTGGTTTATTCCAAATTGAATATGCAAGCATCAATTAACAGCAGTAATTATAAAACACACCTGTCTAAGACCACCAAATCAGTTGCAGTTTCAGCATTACTCTTTAAAATTTTCTCCAGTTTCTGGATCTTCCCCTCTAACTCAGCAGGATCACATTTCCCATTTAAAATGGAAGCTGTTAATCCCAAAATTCGTGGACATGATGGATAATCCTCACAGATCTGTGAAGTAAAAGCAAATTAAATTCCTTAGGACAGTTATCCTGAAAACCTATCATCAAGCTAGTAAACTGCAAACTTAAGATGCTTAGGCTGGAAATTTTTATTTCAATAGCAGGTGTCACAAAAGGAACTAAACACTGAATTAGTATTTTCTCTTATACTGACTGGAAGATAAACTAAAAATTGAACAACATTTAACAGGCATCATATTTAAAGGTAAATATTTACAACGTAGAAAAATATAAACAGTTAGCATTATACAGAATATTCTTGTGACACAATATATACCATAATATTTCCACACCATATAAAAAGGCACATGCACTTGAAGAGAGATTTGAAAACGCATTTATTATGCCTTATACTTATAAGCCAAATACCACATGGAGCCAAAAATATTCTGGAAAAAGTCCTAGAAGCATCTCTAGAAATCAGTATTTTAAAAATAATAAAAAATGATCAGTACATACCATTCACAAACTCAAATATTTTATCAATGAATTTAAAAAATTCCCCTAATTTCATAGATTTATCTTCTCTGTTAATGCCAATTTTTCTTTAATCCCCACTATAAAATAGAATAAATACATTGTTTTTCTATCTTTTAATATCACTGAAGTAATTTATCATTGCAATAATTTCACAGTACCAGAACATGCTAACATACGGTTCCACTAATATTTTCCCTTGGTAGAAAAAGTTGCCTTAAATGGTTCCCAATTCCCCAGCCCTCCCACCGACTTCTGCTTCTCAACCAAGTATTAAAACATTCAAGCAATGGAAGCCCACCTTCATAATTTCACGGTATGGATGATCCTGGATTGCAAGATGGCACTCATCAAACACCAGAAGATTAATATTTGACAGGGATAAATACTCATTTCTCAGAACAGTCAAAGCAACATGACATGTCATAACCAGAACCTAGATCGAAAGGAAAAAAAACAAGTGTCAGTATGAGGAAAGTTATCAGCTGTCTCAGGTGAAGGAGAAAAGCCTTTCACAGGTCTTGTTAGACAACGTTAGCAAACATTAAGCCCTACTCATCTACCTACACTAGCTAAGGACAAAAGAGAATAAAATATTCTCTACAGGAGAGAGTAATCTGGCTGAAGGGGTTTATAGATATAGATTATATATATTCACATGCCTAGAAAAAAACTGAATACAACAGACAATATCAACACCATCAGCCAGACTACACGGAACAAGTATCACTAAATTCATAAAAAGTTAGTCATCCCATAAGCATGTCTCTGGCAAGAAAGAGTTCTTCACAAGCCTCGAACCCTTTGCAGCTGTAACAAAACCAGGATGTTACGACAGTTCTTTTAAAAGAAAAACTTATTTCTTGTACACTAACACAGATAGAAATCTTGATAAAATTACGCATTAGTTTTACACTAACTTTGAACTCCACTTTCTCCTGTCAGAGTTACTCAGACATATTTCATAGATGACTATTAACTGCCAGAGAGAAAAATCCAGAAATTAGAAATATTTGCATTCCTGCAAGACACATAGGTCACCTTAAAAAAAAAAAAAAGGACAAAAGAAAAAAAGAACCACCAAGGAAATTGTTACATTTAAGCTAATGATTTTCCATCTATAGAGATAAGTATACAGAAATAGTGTACTTAAAAAAGTAGGAATAAAATGCCAATGTTCTGCATTCCCAGAGAACATTCAATTTTATCATATTTTTAACCTAATATTTAACAAAATTTTAATGGCATTTAAGTTATAGCATGCACACTCAAAATATCTTCTTTGATTATCATCATGAACTACAAGTCCAGGAGACTGAAAACAAAGGACTAGAAGGACAGCTTTTTAAGAGTGACCTCATAACACCTACATGTTTTGTCTCAAAATTAATATACAAATAATACCAATATGCTGCATTTCTTTTAGCAAAAACTGAACATACAATTGGAAGAAATCACTTCTGATCCAGCCTAACCCACTGCGCACTTACCTTATAGTTTATTCTTAATACACTACCTGATGCTTAGAGAATTCCTGACTCCACTTCTCTTTTGTCCATGATTCAGTTATCTCTAAACTTGAATACTCGCCCACTTTAAGGTCTGAATGTGTCCTGACAGCTGACACTTGTTGAGCAACTTGATTTGCTTAATAAAAAAAAATAAATCTCATTCACATAAAGGTCTTTCCATACACTTGATTTTCAAGATGTGTGTCATATTACCTAGCACCATGTTTTACAACAGGCTCTTTAGCTTAGACTACTGTTAAACCAGGTGTACATGGCAACTGCCTTTATGCAAAACCACATCAAGGAAGCAGACGGGTAATTAAACTGCACGTCAGATTCAATATCTTAACTTTAAACTAGCAAACAAAACGTAATATATATTAAAAGTTCATATTAAAGCAATTATAAACAAAAGATAAAAGGTATCACGTCTTTGCTGTTGAAAACTTTATGCAAAAGTTTCTCACAACTTTGCTATCGAATGACATCTGTTGCAGAACATTCCATGGAAATACCAGCAGTGTGTTTAGGAACTTTTCCTCTTACCAGAGTTGACCAAGAACACAGTTCTTTTTCCATTTTTGTTGAAATCTCCCCTGATCTGATAGGACAGCTCTTTAGTGAGTAGTACTGCAATAAAAGTCTTCCCTGAGCCAGTGTTTAAGCAGACTATTGTATTATGATCCAAAGCTGCTTCAAGCAGTTCAACCTAGGTTTAGAAAATAATAATGTCCTTACTTGCAGCAATGCAGTGAAAAAGCTGACAAAAAATAACACAAGTGATAAACTATAGACAAGTCAATTGTATCTCTTGAGATCTTTACAGTGCCACACAATTAACATTTCTCTTTTGTAACAATCTACTGTCACAATCTTTAAAAAATATTAACAGACTTTATGTATTCCAGCTTCTAAATCTAAAATCTTTCAGTGCCACAATTTGCTCTGAGGTAGCTTTCTAACTATATCTTTTTAATAGATGATTCTGCTACTAGATACATTGTGTGAAGGAAGAAGCTACAGCTTTTCAAACTAATTGTATATACTTATACAGCCAAATAAGAAAGTGCACTAGCTCAAGGCCATTGAAGTTCCTCAGTAATACTAAGAAACTGCTGGCTTTTGGGCACCCCTGCAGTGAAACTCTAGAACTCCGAAGCAGTTTATCTTAAAGTGAAAACCAAAGTAACCTGAAGGGGTTTCTGACTTTACAGAGCTGCTTTGACCTGTCCGTAAACCAAAAATCAAAATTTACTACACAGAAGACATAAGATGGGGGGGAAGGAGACACGATGTGTGCATGCAGTTGAGAGGCACAGTTTACTCTATTTGTCTGTAACAGCATTCCATAGAGAGCAGGAGGAGAATACTCAGCTTAAATGTTGTTCTGCCCATTACAGAAAACTGAGAAGAGGGAATGGGAATGTAACAAACGTAAAGTCAAACTACAGAATTAACTCCCAACAGGTGGAGTTGAGAGAGACGTGCTTACACCGCGTGCAACACTGCACATTCTCTACCTGCTCTGGCTCTCTTTCCATTAAATTAATGGAATTAATTGCACTTTTTTCTAACATTACTCTATTAATACTATCACTAGTACCTGATATTTTCTTGGCGTGTAAATGTTATCATGAATTGCTTCTTGTTGCCATGGTAGTCCAAAAAATGGACCCATTGGGGAGGAAGCAGGGGTCATGAGCTGCAGTCCCGCCATGCTGAGGGATTGCAAAGCAGGGCTTTTCATTCATTCATCCAGTGTTTCTTTCATTGCATTTTTGTTCCAGCACAGCCTACTATGAGAAGAAAAAGAAACAGCATTAGATACAGTTGCAATCCCAAAAAAAGAACAGGAAAATTTATTTTAAGAAGAGGACATTACTCGATTTTACCAACAGAAGTTCCTCCTTTCATGCTATTTTCAGCAGAAAACATTGATTTTAAATTTACAGGCACTCTTCCACTTGAAGGTGTGTGTTTAACAAAGTACCACAAATTCAAAAGAAGCTGTACTTTACAGGGCAAAGTTCATTCCAGGCATTTGGATTTACACACATACATTTTAATATAAAGTTCCATTTATGTTATCGCAATCTCATTTAAAATATCTTCAAGAACAAATTTTAAAAAGTAAAGCTGTCTTAGCTTTACTTCAGAAAAGAAAAACACTGATTTTCTACAGCATAGGCATAGGTAGGTATCAGATTTTCCATTTTTCTTTCCAACCAGAAAGTCTCTGTGATGAGTTAAAGCCTTTACATGCATGCAAACATGAATTTTATTCTAACTGGCACAGAAACTACACAAGAACTTCAGTATTTTCAAATCAACACATTCTGATAAGGTTATCTTTTTAAGGAACTGACAGAAACATTATAAATAATTGCTGATGACTCCGATAAGGACTAATGGAGAACTGGATCCATATCAGGTTCACCACCAATTTCCTGAAAGATACTCTAATTGATTAACAAACAAAGCATTCAGAACTCCATGGCAACCATGCACTGGAAAACACTTCCCTACTAAGGCTATGAAGTCGTCATCACCAGGGAGGCTTAAAAACATTTGCTACTTGTCAGGAATGATCAAGGTAAAAAACAAGAGATAAAGCTTTGTCTCATTTCTTTCCAAAGTGTTGGGGAAAGCCCAGAAGGACATTGTGGTTAAGCCAAATTAACATTATACATCAAGTTCCATTATAAAGAATTATTTATCTTCTGAAAACAAACATTCAGTAGCAAAAGCTACTTACTGAAAAAGGTAAATGTAACTTTTTAGGGGTTTTTTTCAGTTGCTTTGGAATCAATCTCCAAACTCATGCATACCTTCTCATTTACTTTTCAGTCCTGTAACCTAAGCTACCATTTCAGCCTGAATATTTCAATTACCTAAACAGATAAAATCAATCAATATGATATTGCTTTATTTAGCTGCAAACAGAAAACAACACAGCCTACACACACCATTAAATCAGTAATACGTCATTTGTTCATTTCAGCTGTAATACAAAAAAAGACTCCTGCAGATTTTCAGATTGGTTCTATGCATTCCAAAAAACGCATATATGCGCACACAGGTTCTGTTCCAACAATTCAACGAGTAACTTTATAGAGTGTTTTAATCTGGCACAACTAAAGATGTTTTGGTTCATTCCCTCTTTGCAACAAGTGGTTTCATGGCTGTTCCTCCACTGGGACTCCAGAGCTCTGGGTCATGGGAGACAACAGGCAGGAGAGATAACATTATCACAGAACAGTTTATTTGTTATAGGGTTTCATGTAGCAATCTGATCATCCCTGACATTCTGATCTACTGAGCATTTGCACACCAGGTGTACTTGACGTTAATCAATGTGTGACTGATCAGTTTAAATCAGTCACGTGGCAAGGACAGCGGCATGATACACAATCTTCCCCAGCCACTCGTAGAAAGCATTGAGAAATTCTGGGCACTGCTAACCTTTAGTGAAGCTTTTGTATGAATTGACAGCTTAGGTGCATGAGAGCAGGGAAGAAGGGAGAAAACGTAGTAGGGAAAGGTACGTCATCCCCGACACCCCCTTCTCCAAGCTTATAGACAAAGCTCTCCTTTAATATATCTAGCTTCTCTTTTCATAATCCAATGAGTTTAGCACTAGTTGATAACACATTCAAAAAAATCCTTGGAATCATACAACGGTTTGGGTTGGAAGGGCTCTTAAAGATCACCTAGTACCAACACCCCTCTTGTGTTTATCATGATTAAAATATTTCATTGAAATGGTCTCAAGCATGGTTCTCTACTTACATATAGCAACTTGTGAAGAAAACCCTAATGTTTGATTTGTTTAAAAAGAGGCCTCATCAGTGTCATAATAATTCCTAGAAAAGACCAGGGAAAAAAACCCCAAACTTTTCCATAGTAAAAGCTGAAGCTGTTTCCTCAATCATTCTTCTACGTAAGCCCAGTCACTTCAGTTTTATAAGTCACTTTAGATGAGCAGCACCTCCTCCTTGTTTACTCTTCCACCTATGTTGTGTTTCTTTTTCAAATGGTAACTACAACTTTGGGAACATATAAAACAGCAGGGAATTAAGAAAAGAAAACCAACATTATTTGGAAAGGCTGCTAATAAAAAACAGCATAGGATCCAATATGACAAATAATTCTATCTCCTTTGCTACACATTTCATGACAGTGATACCAGGTTAGCCACCCTGCTGCAAGAAGCAAGGGAATTTAGACTTACGTACAGTTCCAGCTTGATCTGGAAAAGCTGTGAAACAACACATACTCTAAACTACAATTTTGGTTTCTGTGTACCTTCATGAAAGACCTGCCCCAAAGTACAATCGTGTCACTGAGATCAAAAAGCATTCTCAAAAAAACCTTTGAAGTGCAAAGGAAGCAGTATACGCACATTTGTAACTTGAAAAGTACACACAACCAAAACAATATTGTGCACTACTGTAACCATAGCAGAGCTGAGCTCACATGAGGCTGAATACACTTGAAATATCATATACTGGGAGAGAATTTAAGCTAATTCAGGTAAAGAGAAAAAGTTATCCTCCCTAAACCATCAGTGTTACTTTCTGCTGTAATCAAGTTTCCCAGTCCTGGCCTTCATTTCTATGATTTGTATTGGAAGTACATAAGATCTGACAAGATCAATGTCAACATTATTATGGGAGTAAGCCAATAATTGTATCATTCTAAGTTTATATTTCAATAGCAAGGAAAAATATCAAGTTCTTCAATAAAAGAAAAGTACTACAGGACCATCTACAGATAAAAAGCAAAAAAACACATCTACTTGAAGAACAGATTTTAAATTGAAAACATCTGAGATGTAAGTACATGTGTTCAGAATCTGTGGACAGAAATCAACTGAACATGAGCTAACAGTGAAGCAGAAAAAACACCCAAACTACTCCTGCTCGGCCAGCTTTGAGTAATAAGCATACTTGCTAGGTTGTTCCATCTTTGTCCACTACATTATTTTGAAAATTAATAGAATAAGAAACTGTAAGAACTTGCTGAAGCTGAATTTGGAGGGAGAAACACCTGAAACAAATCCTGCTTCCTGGGGCTTTAGACTAGTTACAGGAGCTTCAGACAGTTACAGAAGCTTGATAAGGCAGCACAGTGCCCAAGCTTATCTGTTCTACTAAAATAACAGTGAAAGGTCCAGTTTTATGACCATCAATCTTGACAGTTTTAAGAGCAGAATTAACAACCTGATGTCCTTACTTTAATGCACATTTATGTGAACAGACAGTGAACTGCAAAGCTAAAACGAACCCTTTTAAAGAACTTTATTTCAGAAGGGTATTTAAGGTTGGGAATGAACAGTCAACAGCATGTAACAGCAGTTTCTTCCAGCCTTCAGTAATTCTAGAATCGTATGTGTAGGTTTTTCAGCCACATGACTATATCCAAGTTGAAGCCACTCCTGGTGCACAAAAAACTCAAGGTTTGCTGCACAAAGGAATACAAGCCACACCAGCCTGGGCACTCACTCAGAATAAGACATCCTGGATCTAGTCCTGCTCAGAGGACAGTTTAAAACATTTATGGAATGACACTGAAGTAGACAGAGAAGAGACCAGAGTTGTGGGCATGCATCTTTCAAGATTTTACCACCATTTGTGTGTTTGTATTATATTCACGCCAAGTTAACACAAAACTATAATCATCTCCTATTAAATGAAAACTTCTTACTGCCATATGCAATGTATTTTATTTCTACACTGATTCATTAATTTGTGCCCAATATGATCCTCATGATACAAAAATTATTTCCAATGCTTTAGGTTTTCGTCTTTTCCAGGTATGTCTAATTTATTCTCTAAAAACACTCTCAGCATCAGCCAAAAAAGCCTCGAGAGGTAAAAATAATTCACTTATTCTAAAGGAAATAAACCACAACTAAATAAAAAATTAATAGAATTATATTCTCTTACATGAATACCTAAAAAGTCTGAAAACAGTTTCTCTATAGCAATTTCTATGTTCAAGTGGTACATGAAACATTAACTTGCTGAATTTTCTAACAAATAGAATTCTCACTTAGGTAAGGGAGAACCAAATAGAAAGAAAAATGCAAAATATTACAAACATAAAAAATACATAAGTAGAAAATTAATGTAAATGTTCATTTACAAAATGTAAATGTCACTGAGGGTGTTCCACATCAACTTACACTATAAGAATTCAGTGGCAAGAATCGTTTGTGCCCAGGTAAGGGTGAACATGCAAGATTTCTACATTGTCTGGTTTTTAAACCTCCTTTTACAAGTATACTTTTAAAAAGGCTTTGACTTTTCCTGCAATATTCCAAAAACATGACAAAAGTATATTTTTTGAATATTACTCCTGTCATTTCAGTTCTCTTATGAGAACTTAAAAATCCCAAACCAAACACCCCCAGTTTTATTTGGAAAAAAAAGGCCCAAAACTCAAACATCAAAAAACTGTCAAATAATATTATTCAATAAGATGAGTCAGAAATTTCTTACATTATGCTGTCTTTAACACAGAACACAGCAGTAGGAGACACTCCTTATCTCTCATCCTTCAAAGATTTATCACGTGCATCATCTAATAGCAATTTTTATATTTGGTCTCAGAATATTCTTAAATAAAAAAATATTTCAGATGTGTTCCCTTTCAAGAAGGACAAACAAAGCTCAAATGTCAGTGTTCCTATAAGGACCATCTTCCCTGTTTTCCCTACCTCATTGTGAAAGTTTATTTTGAACTAGAAGAATTTTATTTGTTCTATTTTTCTGGTACAGAACTAGTCTAACAGCACAAACAGAATACTGGCCTCTAATAGCCTACCTAAGGCATACCAAAGCCGTAAGGTCTGCTTTCTGTTGTTCAGGAAAGTTTCATTAAACAGCTTATTAATAAAGATTACATTGAGGCTCTACATTTGGATGAGCTGCTTCTGAAGCATTTCTACAAGCAATACAACAGTTAACAGCTGGAATTCCTGGCACACTCCTCCTAAAAGTCTGTTTATAGGAGAGAAATGGAATATAACATGACACTTTGCAGACTCAGAAAACTGCACAACCCCTTAAGTCCTTCATCTAGTGTTCAGTCACCAGTATGACCAAACCTGGATTTGATGCAAAAGCCCAATAAACACTTTCTGTTGCAATTAGTCTGGCTCTACCAACAGAGCCAGCAAGACACCACTCACACAATAGTTGTGCTGCTGTACACTGGAACAGTCTCTATGGCAAAAGCATTATAGCACTATTTATCAGCATAACACACATGGGCTGGAGGGCATTTACCAGCAAAGCAGTGCAAAGTAAAAACAAAAATCAGGTCTGTAGTGACACCAGTGCATGAGGCATTGAGAACAAACATTCTCCTTTAAAAAATACAGACACGCAGCCAGATTCTGGAACAAACTTTAATTTTTTAAAACTCTGTGTATAAAGCCCTGTGCAACAATCCTAACTATGCAGTTGCCTAATCAGTGGTGTAGAACCAGCGCAGACTCCTCCTCTTTTACCTCCTTAACACAGAGGACAAAAGATAAAACGTGAAGTAAATGGTAACTAAGACACAAGGCAAAGTGAGGAATAGCTAGAACAGGAAACTAGATACATTTCTGTCTACCCCATGTTACCAAACCGCACGTCCATTTTTCTGCTGTGTAGCTGTAATTGGAAAGCCTCTTTTCATATTTTTGCCAAATTCATAATTCTAACTGAAGTGTACTTTCGAAACTAAGACATTAACAATTTGTCATTTCCTTTCCTCACCATCTCCCTTCTATCTCCTACTGGGAACAACATATAAATCCAATTGTAATTCTAACCTTTCCTATCACCCCTCTTCCCACCTTTTTTTTTTTTTTTTAAAGTGATTGTATTTCACCAACACAACCATACTGGAATATAAAATCCACAAGAATTACTTAAACACACAGACAGCCTTTTAAAAAACTGAATAGATTTCTAACCATATTCAGCTTCAGAAAAAACATCACAGCATGTGTTTCATCACAAACATCTTTATCTATGCTACCGGATAAAATGAAGTAGGTATTTTCATTATTCTTTCCAATGAAATTCACAGTAAATTTTTGTAACCTCACACAGAAGTTACTTTACTCTATGGTTCTGAAGTAGCTTTAAATATAAAGTAGGAGAACACAGTGCAGTGATAAATAAAAATCTGCTTCTTCCACATTACAAAGCACAGTCTTACCGTTTTAATTTCCGCAGTCTCTGTGTTTATGCTTCCTGAACTGCATTTTGACATCATGATATCAGCTTGTAGATTAATCACATAATTTGCAAGCTTCGGCTCTTAAAAACAACAACAAAGATCTATGGAATATAAAAATGATTTGGAAAGGGAACTACAACAGCAGGGTTAATTGTGGTAATTCAGTTGCTTACAAACATTTAAATGTGTTGAGCCTACACTACAACTTGCTAATAGAAATGAACTGTTTAAGTCCACCTTGAACATGAATTATTTTAGTTTACCATTAGAAACTAAAATTTACAAAAGAGTGATATAGGAGGTAATTTTGGTAGTTTAAATGTGCACATACTTCCCTAATCCTATTTACAGGTTACTATTATTAATAACAGGTTCATGTGAGAAATACAGTAGAGTGTTCAATATAATTTTACTATGGTCTGTAAAATTGTACTGCTTTTTCCATGCACATGCACTTTGATTTCACTTGAGTTAAACATCAAAAAAAATTAAATCAGAACTCAAACTTCTTTAAACTATTTCAATTTGCAGTAATACAGTCAGCTCATGAAAAACCAACAACCATTTCTTCCTACTACGTTAATGTGTTTATTTAGTAAAAATAAAAATATTGTGCACTTAAGATGGTGATAAATAAAACTCTGATTGTCATTTATGACAATGAATTTCTAGATATGTTTGTCAAATATATTTTTAATATATAAAACTATAAGTTAAAGCAAAAATACCATATTTACACAGATCTAAAGTGTTCTCAAAACTCTAAAATAAAAAATTTACACAATAAATACACCTAAAAGTATGAATTTCCTCAGACCTGAAAAGAGAATTTTTTAAATCAATACTGAAAACTTAAATGCAAAATGGATCTTGATGAAAATTTCTACTCCAATCAGTTCCACAAAGTTAATAAGGAGGGCACTCCCAAAATTACTTCAGTATGTTTATTTTTACCTCAAATGCTGATGCTGAGCTTTTCCAGAGTCTCCAAGCCTGTAATTTTGTTTCACTCTAGGTAACCTAAAAGGCAATATAAAGAGAGAGCATTTTAACATGAACTGCCATAAAAATCAATTGTGCCATGTGGTAGCCTGCTTTCTTGCATTTTAATATTTAGGTCTGTAGCAAGAGCACATGGTCCTTCAAAATCTAATTATCATATGTCCTTTTCTGGCTAGGGATACCAGTCAGTGTCTGAAAGATCAGCCTTAAGCGCTCATGAGATATTTGCATGTTTTGTTTTATCTGCTAAAGTAATTGCTAGCTGAGGCCAACTAGATTTACAGCTTTCCTCCCCTGTGCTCCCTACACGTTTCACCTAACACAGTAAAGAAATCTACAAGAAAATTATCATTCAAGACATTCAAAAGAAAAATCTGAAAAAATGTTTTTCCAGAAAACAAAATAAACACTTATTGTTTTATTTTACAACAAGAATACAAAAGGAGTGCAGCATAGAAAATCTGATGAGTACTGCATTCATGTATAAAATAGACCTAGAAAAATTTTATTCCCAGGGCTACATTTTAAATTCGAGTTTGCCGCATACATAAATATATCCTTTCTTCAGGACAAAATACAGCAAATTGCTGCTAGGATGCAGTAAGCAGAACTTAGATTTATTATAACATCTTCCTGTTATGCCTGGGTTATTCATTTATTCACTGCCTCTAAACATGAATGAGAATATGTATTCCATTCAACCAGAAAATAACCTAATAACAGAAAACTGACACATTCACGGTAAAAATACAGAAATATACTCCACACTATGTATAGTTGCAAGAAAAGCTAAAAGGAACAATAAGCATGTGGCTACCCCAGCATAAAGCAAACACGAACAGAAAAAAAGGTTCAACCCTGGCCAGTAAAGCTAATGCCATGTGTGCAAATTTACTTTACTGCCTAGATGGCAAACACAAAGCACCCAGATCAGTAGGTAAGATCTGGAAAACCAAAACGTATGTAATTCTCCACCAACCCAAACCGCTTCCTTTGGCACATCAAAGCCTGGAGCCAGAAGACCGGGGCTTTAATCAATCGATCGGCAGGCGGGAATTACAGTGGGCCCTTTGAATGCCAACCTAAAACCAGACAGGCCGCATTCCTGAATGCGGTCAAGGTCTAGTACAAAACAGCGAGCGTGTATCGCATTAGCATCTAAATGGCCTTGGTGCACCCGCTCAGACAAAGCCTGGTGCGGTGTGGCCGATCCTTCCCGATCCTTCCCCGCTGCCGGCCGCGGGCACCTGCCGCCGGGATGGCCCCGGGGACTGCGGCACAGCCCGGGGCTGCCCGGCACCGAACACCCCACACGCTGGAGCCCCAGCCGGCAAGGCGGCTTTTACCACATTAAAAAGAAAAATTAGGTTATATAAAAATTTTTGCTCCGGGCATCTTGTTAAAAACAAGCAAAAGGGGCAAAAAGGAAAAACGAATTACATAATTACGTTTTAGAAACTTGATTTTTAGCAATGTCAATGTGTTCTATCAAACAGCAATGCTACCCTTTTTTTCTTTTAATGTTACATTTTCTTCTAGGAGCTCAACAGTCACACATTTTTTCAAAAGGCAGAAGGTGAGAGTTCTGAGACAACCAGCTATTTGGAGTGTCTAGCTCCAAGACACACCACAAACACAACAAATACTCAAAGAAAAAAGCACCAACATGAAAAAAAAATCAGTTCCTATAAAGACATCAAGAGAAGCATCCAGGAAGTGACACAGCAGGCACTTCTGCAAATCTCCAGCACTCCAGAAATCTGCAAGCAAACCACGAGTTACGAATGCAAACCTCAGCCAAGATCTTCAAGTATCTTGGCTATTTGCTACTGAAACGCTTGCTAATGCAAAAACCAAGTATCTGAATATACCAGAGGATACAGACAAATAAATTAATAGGTTTTATTTTTATTTCATGGGTTTGTAATTCAGTACTTGAAAATAATCACATTCAAATGATGTCCAACCTGCTATCAAAGAAGGATGACTAAAATTTAGAGTAAAACACCTGCTGTCACACTACAAGAATCTGAAAGACAGACTATCAATGTTCTTGCACTTGAACATCCAATTCTCTCCATCAATTAAATCATTACTTAAACTGTTAACAACTTGAAAATGAAGCTATCTTGCAAGTAGTTCTATGCAATTGGGCTCTTAAGCTCACAACAGAGCTATGATGAAGGGAATAATCTTCATACAAATACAAATGAATTCCAGCATGAACCAAAGTCCCACATTATCTAAAGGGGGTAAGGTAAAAACTGCCATTTACGACTGAGAGGAAAAAGTCCTTGTCGGCTGGCATCCTGCCTCTCTATAATTACAGCTGGTCCCAGACACTGGGGGCAGGGGTGACTATAAAACAGGACTTATCCTTCTCTTCCATGTGTTATGCCAGCAACTTCATATTTCAACTGTTTTTCTTTGGTTTATTATGACCCAAACAATAAAGTTAGTCAGAAACAATAGCACAAACTTCTTTCTGCCTCTGATTAACTCCAAAACAAAATACTCCTAGCATCCAAGGGACTAAGCCTTCTCCACAGAAGTCAGGAAAAAAAATTACACTCCGGGCACACACCTGTCTAAATAAAAAAATCTGAGTTATTCAAGCAGTCTGAAACACATCTATTAGACTCAAATTTATTAGAATTAAATTATGCCACATATTTAATTCGAGTTTTTTCAAGCTGCTGCATAGAAAAATCACAGGTAAATGTATAGATTCTAATTTATAGGTACTATCATATCAGTATCACAAGTAAGGATAAGTGATCATATCTATGAATTTCTTTATCATCTGGTCCTTTACCTGGGTACCAAATTATTTACTTGTGATGATTTACTTAATTTAAATGTTATGTTCAAGCCTTTCAGGCACCTATGTCTTTCGACGAGAAGGCAATTAAGCAGACATTAGGGCAGGGATTTCTCTCTTCTCCAATCTGGAGGCAAGCTGTGAGGCAAGTACAGTTCCAAAGCATTAATTATTCTTGCTTAGGATAAGTAAAAGCAGCAGCTGTCCCCTGAATATAACCCCATGTGGAGACTTCAATCCCATTATTTGCATAAACATAAACCCTTTCTCTCCATGTGGCTAAAAGTCAAGCTCCCCAAAACACTGTATTCAACAGTTCTGTTACCTCTGTGTCTCAACATCCAAAATAACTAAGTGTTCTACATTACAAAGGGCTTTCTCTGAAGTCAGTAATTGTATGATGCAAGACCAACAGACATTTGGATTTTAAATCAAGCTCTAAAACTTCCACCAACTCTAAAATGAGAGCTTGAATCTTCTATAGCTGGTCATAATATCAATTTCAGTATCACCCAAGAATCAGGGTACAAATTCCAGCCTTAGATCACAAAAAAAAAAAAGTGTTCTTTATTAACTGTTCATCAAACTAACTCCTCTCAGTGCAACCTTAAAAGGCTTAAGTATTATATATTAGTTAGCACATTATTTACGCCACATTTTAAGCTTTGTAGTTTTTAATGTCTTCCTAAAAAGGAAAGACTTCTCAGCAATTACACTACTTGTCTTCACATGTTCTTCCCTTGCAAAAAACTTGTGGAATTTTCTTTTATGTGAAGCTGTGATGAAGTCAATATTAAGTTCATAAAAGCATGTAGTACAAAGAAACTATATTATTGCTCCCAAATTCAGAAGACATTCAAAGCTCCACAGATACCACAGAATCCAATCTCCAGAGAGAGAACACCAGAAGGGAGGAAAAAAAAAAAACACAACAAGCAAAAAACATACTTGATTTTTTCATTTTATTGAAGGAAAAAATGTGAATAATTTCTAAGACATTTCCATAGGCCCCCCTGTGGTTTTTTTGTTTGTTTTTTTTTTGGTGGGTTTTTTTTTTGTTTGTGGGGTTTTTTTGGTTTTTGTGGGGTTTTTTTTGTTTTTTGGTTTTTTTTTTTGTTTTGTTTTGTTTTAGTTTGGTTTTTTGTTTTTCTTTTGACATATGTAAGAATGTCTAAAGGTGAAGACGCTGTCCAGTAAAGTGGTCAACTCACCATCCCTAGAGATATTTAACAGATGTGTAGATGTGGCACTTAGGAACATGGTTTAGTGTGGACTTGGCAGTATTACATCGATGGTTGGATCTTATGGGTCTTTTCCAACCTAAATGCCCTGAAATTCTATAGTTTTATGAAAATGCTCTGTGGCATACAAACAGCGTTTCAAGGACCCTCCAAGAAGATGAACAGAATTTCCCATGATGGCAAGAATGATGCATGATGGTAAAATAATCTGAATTAACTGCAAAATGGAAAAGATACTGTTATTTCCCCCCCATGTAAATACATGCACTTAGAATAGAACATGAGCATTCCTTTACATTCTTTTCAGTTAAACAAACTGCAGCAGGTCTCATCAATTAATTTGATTTTTTTTAATGCATCAATCTTCATTTTTATAGCATTGTCCAATAAAGCCAAGATTTGTATACTATCTGGGGTTCAAAAGTGGTGAGAAGTCATAAATACTACGTTTTATCAGTATAAAGCTTGAAGCCTCATGCAGCATTTTCGTATCATGGGTTATCTGTAGCACTGTTGACCTCCCAGAACAACTGACATGATACGGACACTGAATCAGAATTTACTTGGCAAAAAGGTAGTGATGGGAGAGCTGAAGTCCTTATCTAAGATAAAGTGGTAAAAAATAACAGTATGAGATGAGAAATACTTGTTTTGTATATTGTCAGTCCTGAACTAGAGGCAGAAAAAACTGGAACAGTTTGCAAAGATTTGAGGACTTCCTCTTGTGTAACTTAAAGGTTTTTATCTTCAGTGAAAACTTTTATTTTCAACAAATGTCTTAAATGGAAGTCTTGGGTTTAGGAGTAAATACGGAATCATGACTGAATTGGAAAAATAAAAATACTCAAGATCCACAAAACCCAACTGGAACAGCTTCCTCTCCCCAATATCTGCGGTTATAGGTGTCTAAATATTGACTGAGAGGCTTTATATTTTAAAGCTTTTTTTTCTCCCCTCCTTTGAAAGCTTTTCCCATTCTGACCAACTGGGAAAGGCAGAACAAGGTTGAACAGATAAACAGCCAACCGTGTCAGTCATGAAGTAACCGGTTCCGAAGGGCCCTGTCGCTCCAATGCTGCCGCAGCTGAGCACCACCAACCCCTGCAGTGCACAGACCCAAATCAGAAAACAGCCCCATTCCTGATTCATCCATCTCTCAATCTTCCACAGAAACAGTGAATGCAAGATAAAAAAGGATAAAATGAGATAAAATAGGTATCCTTGAAAGTTCTCTGAATGTATATTAATAGGTATCTTTCTCTGATGCCACATCTGCATTACAGTTAGGAACCTTTTCAGTCCAGTGCAGCATTAGTCCTATTTTCCACATTAGCTCTGCACATTATATTTATTGTGATGGATACTATGTGGCTAAAAAACAGTATCCAAGTTGTTCCTCCTTGTTGAATGATAAAACAGCTTGTTTCAGTTTTTGAAGCTTTTCTTGCTACTATGACTTTAAAAAAAGAGGCAGGGGGGGGCTGGGTAATTTTTTACCCTTCATTTCTTAGAATGGAGTGAAAGCTATTCCTGCATATATGCAAAAGTGTTCCCAGCTATGCAAATGGAAGGCTTGTTCCAGACAAAGAAGTTCTGGTTTACTGCATACAGCATTTACTGAATACTCATTTAATAATTACAGAGGCAGATTAGAAGGAAAGATAATGCAATTACTGTTAATAACACAAAAAAGTGTAATAGTTTATCTAAAATTACTCAGGCCTAAGTAATAACTTTCAGGCTTTAAATCCCTGAAAGTTGTGCAGTTGATGGCTTCTGACACTAGTTTGGGTTCTGGAAGCAATGTAACTAAGTTAATACAGTATTGGACCTGCCAACTAACTCTTCTGCCAAGCACAACTCAGAATTAATATATTCTTATGGTTGTTTCAATTCCAGACCCTGTCTGTATAGCTGGCACAATACTGCATTGAAAGAGACACATATCTACAGGACCCTGGTCCACAGCCATCAGTCACAGAGAGTTACTTCCTTCTGTAACACTAAAATACAGTCCTGGATTCAATCACTTGTGAACTGCATTTTCAGGGCAGAACACAAACATACAACTTTGGGTAGAGACTTTTTTCTAAAAATAACAGAGTAGATTTTGCTTCAGCTGGAATTACTAGCTCCACGAGCACTGGTTATCAAAAATAGAAAATATGAAGTAAAAGAAAGAATCCTTTTCTTACCATGTTAGTTGTAGTTTGCACAGAGGTTGCCAAACCACCGATCATTATGCCTGGTATCATTTAATAATCAGAAGTATAGTCACAGACATTTTACAAGTTGCTTGATTGCAGCAACATTCACTAGCCACCATCAAACAACCATCAGCAAAACTCTGAGGCGTTTTCTTACTTCATTAGTTCTCAGTTTTCAGAAAAAAAATGAGGCCAAATTCTGTGAGGCCGATCTGACAGCTGCATTAACAGAGCCTGGACTAGGTCCCCCTTCTACTGGTGTCCTAATGTTCTACTCTGGATACATTAAGACTTACCAAAAAAAAAAAAAATGGTGACAGCCTGGCAGGTAACATTCAGACGGAGATGACAGGGGAATGAGACAAGCAATGGAACACATCTCCACCATTTTGAATCTGGGAACAGAAAATTCAAATTCACACACAATCTTTTGCAGTTCTCACTTGTATCATTCCTCCAGTCTGGGCAGCTCTGTAAACGCTTCAATTCTTTCACTTAACAATGAGTACTGCTCTAGGAGTACTTTCTCACCCTCATTTATCCTCACAGTACCCTGCAGATGACCAATTCCAGGTCAGACTGACTATGTTTCTCCAGAGGTCAATCAAATCCAGACTCTCTGAAGACATCCATGAGGCAGCACAGCAGAGCAGCGGAGATCAGGGCCGCTGTAATGAATACACAGCCAGATATGTTGGATCAGAAGCAGCACTGCCGGCATTTAAGCAACAAGGAACTCGATCTAGTTGTGAAGAAAAGGAGCAAGTTTCTAGAAGCAAACCAGAATATACATAAATGCAATGAAAGTCTTAGAAAAGCAGAGATACTTCAGATTTAAAAAAAAACAAGCCACCTTACAAAAATTTTGTCCTTAGATATCAAATAATTTTGTTTAAAAACAGGGTAATAATCAAGCATTTTAAAGTAAATTATTTCACTATTAACATCTCAATACAGCAAGCCCAACTAGATCAGAGGCATTAACACCTCTAATTTAATCTTGATTTATACTGGGAAGGCTTACATACAAAGCTGTTGCATAACTACCCTTTCTATCAGTCAGGAACTTATCTTGCTTTTGTAGTTTTCTTTAGAAACAAGTGCGTACATATTGATATCATTTAGGTTGATTCACAACCATCAAATACAGGCATCTGATTAACAGGGAGAATAGCATCACAACCATTAACATTCAAGTAATCATAGCATTTAGCTTACTAATTGCTATATTCAATTACGTAGAACAATTTTCCCCCTGCATACTATGGTGTATTTGGAAAGAATTTACACCTTAATTCATACAAACATATCTTACATTTTTAATAGTAATAAATAAAACTTTAAATTATGCAGAATAAATATTTAAATACAACTGGCTTTCAATTTCATTGACTAATCATTTGCTTCTATCAGCTAATGAGCTGCTTATTTGACTAGGCATACACAGATGCACTAAGACACCCAAAGAGGCAGATAATTGATTAGTATGACTTTCACAACGACTTAAGCAGATTACATTTCTAACTCTCAATGGAGATTTCCCTCTTCTTTCTCAGCACTGCTTTCTCAACGCTGAACAACAGGAATCTCTCACTTCTCTTCAAATAATTACTTTAAAAATGGCCATTTTCATAATTCCATAATTTACAATTCAAGCTACCTCAGCATCTTTCAAATACATACTAAAAATGCTGAAAAGGCATCCCAGGTTGTAAGTCTGGGCCTCAAAGACTTAAAAAAGAAAAACAGTTTTGAAATTAAATTCTGAAGGTATATAATTTTTACAAGTTTGACCTTGCTGCACAAACAAGAGGTTAGACAAACTGAGACTAGTCAACTAAAGCAATGAAGCTAATTCAAAAAGTACAAGTGTGTTAAACTCTTATGAACAAGCTGTCACTGAGTGACCTTATTACTCTTCTTCTAGTAGGATTAAACACATGGCATATGCAGAAGTTTAACATACCATCATTTCACTAGATTGGTATTTCATTTTAGCTTTTTCGAATACGCTTATAAAAATCTGTAGTTGGTTGTACAGTCAAAGTAAGCACAGAAGAAACACATCTCTGATGCAGACAAAACATAGAAGAGTAACTTTACATTTTATCACTTCCCTTTCATTTTCACTCAGCAGCGAGACAAAGTGCTGTACGATAAAAGGTTCCCAGGCCTCACTTTAACACGCATTTAATATGGCATGGTTATACATCCAAGAGCATCACTCTTACTCGTCAATCTACATGCTACCTCCACAACTGCTTCCAGGTAATTTGTGACCACACTTAAGAGTCAGACCATAACAACAAAATGAAAGAAATCACACAGAATGAACTGCTTCTTAGATGAATTAACCTCGCTAATTCAGTTTACCATAAAACTTTAGAAATGAAGCTTAGCAACAAATAGCACAGTCTGGGGGAACACAGATATGGGTTTTTTCCTAGGGAAAAATGCCATCTAAAATGCACATCAAGCTACAGCCCAAGATCCAGCCTATGCTCCTCACACACCTAACAGGTAAAAGAATTTATTGTTTTGAGCAGCACCCTACTTAGAATGCAAACTTTTAAAAAATCTATTTTATATCAAGGTTTGCTGGCTTTATCTTTTTAATTAACCCTCTAGAAAGTCTCACAATATCAATTGAAAATATTACTGCATTAAGTATTGGCTACTGCTTCATATGAAAATTACACATACAGTCAACCAATATGCTTAGAAGTATGCCTGTAAACTTAAACGTGTAAATATTGTTTACCCTATAAATCCAACAGGACATGAGTTGAGTTTAGCCCATATTTGAAGTGCTCAACTCATAACATTGAGAAGCATGCTGTTTACATTTTGGATATTCTTGCCTAAAAATCTAATATAGCCAGTTAAGATATATCACCATTCAATTACATACGATATCAAAGATATATCTAAGATATATTACCATTCAATTACATGTTTTAACAAAAACTGCAGTCAATTTTCACCACAAAATTTAGCTTAGCCAATGGAAAAAAAAAAATCCAAAACCATGGTCTGGAAAATTTGCATAGCCTAAGCCCACCCCTAGTTCTACTCTGAAGGCAAATTTATGGGGTGGGGAGAAATATCTCACTCAAGCTGCAGAGGAAAAAAAAAATATCAGAAAGTTTTCCTCATTAACAAAGGTAACTTGCCTCTCTTAACTCTTGTTACTTTTTAACTTCCGACAAAATTATATAGTGACATCTGCTCTGGATAGTCTAGGGTCCTAATGTTTTGATTTCAAATGAAGGATTACAAATCTCTACCAGGTTGATGGTGAACAAATTAAGGAGTTGTTTTGATTTGGGTTTTGTTTGGGGGAACGGTGGTTGGTTTTAGGGTTTTGTTTGTTTGTTTTTTTAAATAAGGACAATGATTTCCTCTGCCCTCACTAAAATATAAGCACTTTCAAGAGCTTTTAAAGCTAATGAAATTATACCCAAGAACTTGAACATACAGTTACAAAAAAACCTCATCCCATCACTTTCATAAGAATGGAAAACTGGATAAAGGAAAACATTCATTTTTTTAATGTTATTAGGCATCGATTTATATCTGATTTTACTACTGTCTTGGAACATATAATCAACTACATTTGAGGTAAAATGGAAAATAAGTCCTAGCATTTTAAGCACTTTCTTGTACAGATCCCTAATTATGGAGTCACAACTACAAATTACCACTAGCTAAAAATGAGGTTTTAAACTAGGAGTAACTTTAGATCTCAATTGCCCAAGCTAATAGCTAGAGTCTAAGTGTTCCATCTTGATTACTACACTATGATTGTTGTTACCTTTACTAAAAAGTAGCTCATACCTCAGAATAGTACTCTCTAAAGAAGTGTCATTAAATTCAATTGTATTTTTATTCCACTTTTGTAACCTAAGTTTTTTCCCCCCTACTTTGGTTCATATCCTAGATCAACCACATTTGACTTTCATACACAAAACAACAAGATTACTGCAATAACACACCTGTTTATAACAGAAGCTATTAACAATAAGTGAGAAAGTAGACAGATAAGAAAAACATGAAACAATTATTCCAATTATAGGTGAGAAAAGTCAGTATTCATAAAGGAACACAAGTGGAAAGTGGCATTTTGGATTAGTTTTCATGAGACTGCAGATCCAATCTGATGGCAACCTAGTGCTAGATGAAGCAGCCCCACCGTCACTGCTCCTTCTCTAACAGCTTTGACACTTGCCTGACTCTGTCAGGATGCTACAATCAAGTGATTTTTTTTCCCTTGACCTAGGCAAGTTTCCTGCTGGTACAGCAAGCTGAATTAAATAGTTGATGGGAATCGGAGGAGTATTAGAGCTGGCATGAGGAGAAGTTTGTCATCCATTTTGACAGCCACTTGACTGCCTACGTTACAGAAAACAAGGAAATTGGATTCAACGGGTTTTTGACTGTCATTTAAAATCACACACCAGCTTCTCTTCTCTACTGCCAACTGTTGCTGAATGTTGTTACACTAACAACAATAAACCTAAAACTTCCAAATCCAAAACTTCTGGCTGTGTCGTCCATGACTATTTGAACAGTGCAAAAGGAAACACATAGAGACAGCAGACAGCAGTAACAGGATGAACCAATAAAAGGTTTTAACAACTATTAATAGCTGGCAGTCAATGTACACGTTTAGGAACATTATTGGCATACTACTCCAAACGCTTGCCAGAAATCAGCACCTGCTTCATCATTATGCCACTCACTACATTTCCCTAAAATCATCCAATAATTCCTCGCAGACCCTCATACAGTGAGATGGTCAATAGACAGTTTTAAGAAATCATGAATTTTGTCACTAAAAACTCATCTTCTATTCAGTTTAGGCAACAGTCTTGAAAAGATCATTTTCCAGACAATTTAGCGTTAATCAAGGCAGGTTTAAATTCTCAACTTCGACATAGCAAAGTATTAACTAGGCAAAGATTACCATAGGGAAAATTGCTCATCTCCTGGAAGCTGATTGTATGTCTTTCAAAGACCCAGGGAGCTCATAAATGGTTTGGCATTCTTCCAGTCCTTTTTTCAACTAAATACTTGAAGGCAAAAATGCATTGCCTTCCTAAAACCTACACACTTCCTCCTCCAGAGCTTCATCACCTGTCACTGCTCAAATTCATTCCTATCAAATCCCTCAGTAGATGGTGTAGCCACACTTCTTTAGTGGATGATTTCACTAACTCATAGTCTTTGTGATTAAACAGGAGACAAATCAACTAATCTATTCCACATATAAACCTCTGGACTTGAATACCTGGGTATACATTTATCTTTTATTTATAATCTTTGAAAGTATACAGACAGCTTCTTGTTGCCCAGTCACAGCTTGCTATCCTTCTTTAGTGTCAATGAACCCATGAGGCTGACACTGACAGAGTTCAATATTCTCTAGAACTAATAAAGAAAGGGAAAACTTTCCCTACACACTTTTTTTTACAAGTAGCAGAAAATTCTAAGGCAGTGCATGAGACCTTGCTGACAGTAACTGTGAAAATAATGAAAGAGAGAGAAGGATAATCCCATGGCTCTCAGTAACGTGCTTCTGCCACTTCCCCCTTACAGTCTCTGCCATTCATGCTGATTCTGTTCATTACACTGCTAGAAAATATTCATGTTTCAATTTTCTTCTTATTTTGCTTCACAGAAACAGGGAAGACTAAGTAGCAAGAAGAATAAATGACAAATACACACACATCTTCCTGGGGACTCAAAGAACATGCAGCAGAAACAGGGGTTCAAATGTGGGTTTGTTTGGGGCTTTTTGTTGTTTTAAGAAGTAGTGTACTTTTTCATGCTCATTATCCATCTCCAAGAGTCATTTGGTTTCTACAGTCTTGGAGGCCATTGAGACAGCACTATGTCAGACAGAAAGCCATGAATAATGATCTTCAGTAACTGGGGGGAGGGGCATGTGATTCCCTCCCCCCCAAAAAACAATTTTCCACAGACCTCACATCACTTCTTAATAACTTCACATAGCAAGTGGCCAATATAAGCATTTAACTTTAGTGGAAAGATAGCAAAAGGTTGTGGGTCACTAAAAATAATTGACTGACCAAAGCTTTTAGTTGTATTGTAAGCATTTTCTTTCATTTTACGTGCTCTCCCAAAAACAAAAGCCTGCTAGCCATCAACCACGAAGGTATAGCACGGCAGACAGGTTTCCCTGCTCAGAAATACAAAGCTTCATTGAGGATCTAGAATCTTACTTGAAATTGATACCAGACACCAATATCCAGATTAAAGAAGATCAAATATAATCAATGAACACTATGAATTCATAAAACCCCAATTCATAAGTCAGCTTAAATACATTTAAATGTTTTAATGCACAGAGGCAAATATATAAACATCTAAAAAACCTGCCTTTTATTTATGCACTTGAAAGTCCAACTCAAAGGAGGGGGTGAAAACCAAGATACCTGAATTAATTTGCCAAAACTCAGTCAGTGAGGTAAGCAAGGTCTTCTGAATCCTGAGAAACCTAACCCCCGATAACCTCTAGAAGTTTTTACTATCAGCTACAAGGCAATTTCACCTTCAGACAGGTAGGCCTTGCTCATTTCTTCTTGAACAAGAAAATATAGAGCAAAAAACATCATAAAAGGCCAGTAACAGTTGAAAGGAGCTGTAAGAAACCTGATCTAGATAAGAAACAAAGCAAACTTTGCAAACAAGAAAGAGCAACATGAATTGCAAAGGCAGCCAGCCCAGACACAGCTTGCATAGCCAAATCATGTTAGTGGAGTCAAACACCTCCAAAAAAGCAAGATGTATTTGCCTCACTTGCTAAGGAAAGGAGATTTATGCACTCAGAAAGTGGGCAGGTCAAAAACTCCAATTCAGTTTTCAAAAATAAAAGATTAAAAAATCTAAAATTCTTATTTTCAAGGAGACCAATTATTATTACCACTACCCAGCTACTTATCAGCACCTCAGCCGAGGAAAAGGCTGCTACATGGCTTGACAATTTATCAAGAATCAGATTCAAAAGGAGGAGGCAGACATTGGCAGTTTTTAATAATTCACAATACAGGAGTTTTTGGGGTCATTTTTTTGTGTGTGTGCACATGTGTTCAAATGAAAAACCACCAGGATATTGATAAGCAATTTAAAACATCTAAAGAAATCCCAAGGCCAGTGAAAACAGCCCCAAACTTGTTTCCAGCAACCAATCCTTCAAGTTCGCAGTCACCCTGCTGCATCTCAGATCTCTCACACTCATTCAGTGAATCCCAAGGAATTGATCCTTTATGAAGAGTAACAGAATATTTAAAACACAGACGGAAACAGAGCATGCCTTCTTACGTCACAGAAATGCAGAGCCACTGACATAAAGAGAAAGAAAGCACAGCAAACCAAGTTCTTCTACTGTCATGCATTAGCAAAGATCAAGAGAGAACACTTTTGGTTCTTCCTCTGGTCAGAAGGGACTCAAAAGTAACACCCACACCAACCAAAACACAGATCAGATTCACGAGTGTGTTGCACTTCAAGGAAAGGTCATGACAAGCGGTACTAAAGTCTCTTGGATCCAGGAGTATTTATGAAAGGAGAAGTTGCTCTTCCTTCTTTTTCCCACCAGAGAAGGGCATTTCAACAGCTGCAGCTGTGTCACAAGGCAAGTAAATTCCTTGATACTAGTTTCAGTTCTCTGCTTCATGACCTTGTAAAACCGAAGGTGACAAATGTCATGGAAAACTGATTTAACTAAAGCAGTCTGCAAAACAGAGCAGAAATAACAAAGGAATTTGTGAGATACTGCTCAACACACAACCTTGAAAAATTATGATGTTACTAAGTAAGGTGTGCAAGACCTACCAAAACCAAGAGTTCACCTAATATAATATCATGGCATACATTAAAGTGGGCACTGCTTTGTTGCCTAGGTTATGCCTTCTAGAATGCTTACTTTAATTACATCCCTAAATCCACCACATCCCCAAACGATCAACACAGTTTGAACACCAAACCTTGAAATTCCAATAAAGACTGCAGTAACTTCATCTAAAAAGTTAACTTATAGTTTTTACTATGTATCAGGTTTCTTCTCTTCAAGTTTATCATGACACATATGAAAGTCACAAAAGGATAAAAGATGAAAAGATATCTGGAAGGTGTAAAGAAAAATCATGCTTTCTGATCTACACCAACTATTCTTAGCCTTCAGTATAGTGTTCTAAAAGCATATTGCACACAAGTATATAGACACTCCTGCTCTACACAATACTACAGTTACACTTCTACTTCCTTTAAAGGCAGCCACTTCCTAAAAAAATAAATAAATGAATAAAATCAAAGTTCTGTAATCAGTCTGAAGAAATTACTGCTGAACACATGAAGGTGATGGCATACAGATGGTGAGGGATTACACAGCTAGGCATTAGGACACAGGAGCCAACAACCTAGCAGGCTCTAGTTTGTAGTACCTACATGAGAAGAAAAAAAAAGTCACGGAGAATTAAGCAACAACAGAACAACCCATCTCAGAATGCTCTGATGTTCTACCTGCTGCCTGATAGACTTCAACCATGCTCTGAAATAAAAATTCCGTCTGTAGTCTTAGCACTTCCTATAATGCTCATCACCCCAAAAGCCTAGAATCCTTTACAAAATCTTCCTGAACTCTTGTCTCACTTATATACTAGAGCTTAACTAAAGAGAAATCAGAGTATTTCAGCTCTATTATCCATTTTACTAAATGACTCCTTGCTCTTCCAAGAAGAATACACACGTTTGCATTTGGTTTTGCCAGTAATTTGCACTCAGTACAGATCAATGCATATTTAGTCAGTTCATACCGAAAGCAAACATGGGTCAAGTACTGATACTTGGATTCTGATCAGCTGTGCTAAAGCAAATCCTCTCACTTTGCTGAAAAACTGGCAAAATACAAATTTTCAAAATGGGAAATGAGAAGTATCTATGGACTGCACAAAAAAAATTACAATATATTGGGTTTTTGAACTGCAGGGTTTGCTTTTTTTCTTCTTGTAGGCTACAGATGACCAAGGTATTTCTAAAAAAAAAAAAAAAAAAAAAAACCACACCAAAACTTCTAGAAAAATATTAGTACAATATATCAGACAAAATAGTTTTGTTGGCTTCCCCCTACCAGCAACCAGTGGAAGATGGGTATGAAGCAGTACAATCACAGGGCAAGCAGGAGTACCATGGACCAGCCACCTTGCTGTTTGCCAAGACTGAAAAGATACTCCTGTTTTTATAGTCTCTGATGATTTCCAGTATAAATTAATTGATTCCACTTTTTCTGTAAACTTTTGGCATTCCCAGTAGGCTGCTGCACCACGTCTTTTAGTTATGCACAGTGTAAAGGAGTATGGCATTTGTTTCCAATCTGTAGAATACAGGAATTTTTCAAAAACAGGGCAAAAAGCCAAACAAACAACACTTCCCTATGCTACTTTCTTCATGACTCTCTGTTTCATGATGTCTGCTATCCCTTCACTGGTATGTCCTTCACCGGGTGAAAAGCCCCAGTTAATTTTCCATCTACCTTTCTCTTAGCCTAATACAACCCTTTTAAGGTAGAAAAGAGATGAAGAGAACATACCCAAGCTGCATTCAGTATTACATATAGAACAATGGCATATTGATGCCATTTCATTCTCAATTAATCGTTAATTCTAGTATTCATCACGCTGTGATTGCCAAATACCGAGCTGCCACTTTCACACAACTGTATCACCAAGACGCTTTAAAGAAGTGCAGTAGCTAATTCAGGGTCAACACCTTCGAATAAACATACACATATTTTTTAATTCTACAGATTAATCGATAAAGTAACAATCCAGTTACTATATACTATACCTTCCAGCTGAAAACTCCTAGTAGCACCTTCAAAGCTCCTAGACCACAAGGTATCTTATAGAGATAGACAACGGGAAAGACTCTCTTACGAGAAGAATTCAGAAGAATAATTATGGCATAATAGAAGCCAACTTCGGCTTGTCTCTGTATGAACTTGCTAGAACAAGCACCACTCAGTCTACTGAACACACACGTGTCATCAGCATTTCAACACAGCACGCAAAGTGGCTTATTTAAAGAAAACGCGTAAAACACAGAAAAACAATGCAAACTGAGTGTCTGCAAAGTTACCTGTTTTGGTTACCACGTTTAAGGAAACAAAACAGAAAACAATCTCCCAGCCTACACACCTTCACCACCCGAGTCCACCACATAACTTGAAGACCAGAACCTTAACCCCAAAATACTCAGAACTGACCATCTAAGTGCCAACATTCCTCGGACTATTTATTAGCTATTAACTGAGATTCACTAGTCACTATGAGATTCACTTTTCTGAGACACTAAAAATATAATACGCAAAAAATATCCTTTTTTTTTTTTCCTAGGTATCAGTATCACAAACCTTTTTCTATTCATTCAGGCTACCTTCCCTAACACAGTAACAAACTCCTGTGCACTAACATGTACCTTTTTTTAACCTTTCTTTTTTCAAGGCACGATCACGCAGCACGACGTCTGACTTCAATTAAACTAGCAGAGAATGGAAAAGCAGCAACGTGCAGAGCCAGAGGAGTTTCTCACACCGCCGTTAACACCAGCGCTGCAGATCGGAAACTCCTTTACCAGCCGCCACCGCTGTCCCCGGGCCCACGAGGACGCGGTGGGAGGGCCGCGGAGCCCCCGGGGGGCGCCGAGCACAGACAAAGCCGAGCGGGGCCGGGGCGCGGCCCGGCCAGGCGGGCCCCAACGCCGCCGGGGGAGCTGCCC
>VZRE01002017.1:50166-132784 GCA_013396775.1 Cephalopterus ornatus
GGCGTCCGCCATCTTTGTGGGGGTGAGGGAGGCGCTGAGGCTGGGCCGGTCGTGGAGAGGCGGGTGTGAGGGAACGGCGTTGTTCTGTCGCGTGTCAAGCCGTGGGGCAAAAGGCCGTCCTGTTTTGCCAGTGTATGGGCAGAGCAGCGCTGATCTCTCTCGTGACTGTGTAACAAAGTGCCACTGCTCCATGCACGCAGGTGGCCATTTCCATCAGACGTGACCTTCCTGCCAAAGGCAAAGTGCTGCTTTTGCACCCGGGAGCAGTCAGCCCAGCCATGCTGGGCCCAGGTGGTGGAAGAATAAAGGATGGCTGGGGGTGGTTGGGTTTATGTGGGCTCCCAAAGCAGCATCTCCTGTTGTCATTGCTTGTGGCAGATTGTTGGCTTGGCTGCACCACCGGTCTCACTCCAGTTTCTTGGCAACACTCCCTTGCTTGAGTAGATGCTATTAACTACTACTGTATTTTTTAAAAAGTGTCCTAAGATGTCTGGGTTTAAGCAGGAGATGTAGGGTAAGGCTTTTGCACCACCAAAACCCCTTAGCCACAGGTGAAGAACCAGTTACACTTGTGTTAGGCCAGGTGGCCAAGAGACTCCCCTCCTGTGATCACATACACTTGCACAGGGACTGGTTGGAGATCGTCCTTGTTGCCTAGTAAAGAAGATGACCACAAATGCAATGCAAAGCCACTTCTGGCCAGCCACTGCCCTTGTAAGTTGTGCTGAAGGCGGTGTGTATTCAGTGGAAGATCTGTGGTGGGAGGTTCAGCCTCCCTCATCCCATCTGCTCTCTACTAGGGACTCGCCATCTTCCTTAGTATAACTGTGCCTACAAAATCAGTATGAGAAGATAAAGCTAATTGGAGCACTCTAGGGTTCATTTAAACCAACCTTAGTAAAATTATTTCAGATTAAAAGTGATACAGAGGCCGGACATATTATCAAATTAAGTATTTTCTTGGCTCAAACCTCTGTTGCTGTTTAGAGCACATCTTCTGTAATTCCCATGTTGTTAAATGTTATAGTATTAGGTATTTTTTTAGCATTGAACAGGCATCCTTCTGTTTTTTTATGGATGGAAGAATAATTATATCCCATGACAAAAGCTGAGGAAGAGGGGCAGCTGTTCAGTCTTATCCAGTGGGAACATCAGAACATATGGGTGTATTTTTCCAATTTTAGCTGAAGTACTGAAGGAAATTGGCATTCTTTATTATTTCAACATAAAATAGAGCAGAAAGAAACATTCCTTAATGCAGGCCATGGTTAAATAGTGAATTTTATCCAATTCAAGTAGGTTCAAAGAGAAAGCAAGCAGAATACTTAGAAAACAAAACAGATGAATGCCAGGAGAATTCTGGAAGTTATTTTCATATAAAAAAGGGTGTCTTTCTCCACAGCTACTTCCTCCTTGAGCCTGCCTGCTGACAGGAGTTTTTGATTTAAAAGCACAGTTCGGATAAAATTTGTGCTATTCTTTACAATTCTATCCCCACTAGCCTCTCTCCATTCTAAGAAACAGATATTCTATTCATATGTTTGTATAATGACAGCTAGCCTTCAGAGTTTAAGCCTAAATTAAAAATTTACTTTTATGTTGATTTCACAAATTCCTTACAAAGATTTTTAACCTGAGATGAAGTCATCAATGTAATATGCAACTCTAAAAAATTCCTCATACTTCAAAGTAGTTGGCATTCAGATCTTGGTTAAAAAAACACACAACCAACCATAAAACCAAAGCAAACAGGCTGTGGGATGAAAAGAATACAATAGCCCATCTATTAAAATCCAGAAAAGAATGAGTAACAATGTACCAAGTTACAGCCTTCCCCATATCTTTAGTACTAGAAATACTGATCTTTATGGGGTAACTGTTAAAAGACAACAAGAAAATAGAGACATTTATCTCCCCCTTTTTAAAAAATCATCAGTAAAGGCTGGGGGGATGTTTCTGTTTCTTACTGTTGAGTAACAGCAAAAAAAAAAATGCTGTTAGAGAAGAGAAAAATTGGCATTAAAAAAATCACTATGTCACAAATAATTGTCTTTGTTCATGCTACGGAACTCTGTAATCACACCAGCGGAAACCAGGCTTTTCGGCTCCACTCGTCTCATCAGGTTCTAAAATGGACTCTGAAGCGATTCCTTCCTGCGAGACAATGGTGACCTCTGTTGTTCCCTCCTTTTGGTACCAGCCACGATGCTGTTTTGGCCTCGAGTCACACACTGTTTCAAAAGTGCACTTTGAAACAAGCGGGCGGTTACTGAGAAAATCTGGGCTGAAGTGTTGCATTCAAGTTTCTGTCCAGGAAAGGATGTGTCTATTCTGCACTCCACTTGAGAAAATTTTCCCTGAGGGTTTCCTCTCAAGCAGCCCCTAGTCTGGCTACCAGGTTTTCCAGTTCATAGCTGTGAATCACTGCAGGAAGGAGCAGTTGCAAACATCTTAAGCCACAGTGCTAGTAATAACACCTGCAATGTATTATGAGAAAAAGCTGCAGGTATTATTATAGAGAAAGAAGTTGGAAGAAAGAAAGAACCTATTTTTAACAGATTCCATTTCTAAAACTGGAGCTGAGATTTTAAAAAGGTGTTAGGTTGCACAAATCTTTGTCTTGCCCTAAGATGCTTTTAAAAAAAATTTTTGGCATGCTTTCACACTTCAGTGACCCAGACTTCATAACTCCAAGGATATTTTCCCTAGTGCAAGAGAAACTTCAATAGTTTTAACTGCTCTATTTCTTTTTTAACCTTCTTTAAATTGCTGATGTGAGGACATGAGCTGACATAGTTTGGAAACTGATCCCTCCCTCTCCAGAAAATTCTCCCGAGGCAAACTTCTCTACTTTTTCCTTGGGTTTCTCCAGATTGATGATCTCCTCCATCATCTTCTACCTGTGATACGGTCTCTAGAGTGTCTCTATCACAGTGACACATCAGTAAAGAAACCCCTCAAATTCAGATGACTGGTAAAGAAGACGATGAATGGAGAAAAAGAAATGTTCTGTTAGGAAAGAAATTCATTTTTGATCTCCTATAGCTACCAGTGAATGAAAAAAAATGGGGAACAAAATTCAGGTCAGCCACAAGACTTGTAGTGCTGTTGGCTGTCCTGGAACGTCTCACAGAGAAAGAATATTTTTAAACCAAAACTGGCTTCCAACTCCTCTAGAAATAATTTTTGGCTGCTTTTGATGCCATCAAACCTACAATGGGTTTGGGTGCCTCAATTTTCCTGTAAATTAAGGAATACATCAAAACAAGAAAAAAGGAAGAGAGTCACAAAAGACTTTGGTGTGACTAAAAAGTCTCCTGACCATGGGCAGCAAGAAAGAAAAGTTTTGCCCAGGTTTCCTGGTGATGTCAGCCGTTGAAGAGCTGAGCACTGCACTGTTTCCTTTCAGGTTTGTTACCAGTAGGGAAACAGAAGAGCAAGTGGGAAAGGCAAGGGATCAGTAAGGGCAGTGACTGGGATGAGAGGAGGAACTTGCAGTCAGATTCCCAATTGAGCATGGGCTTGTTGATAGGAGGTGGGAAATCAACAAAGGCATCTTCTCCACTACAGCCACCTTCACGGGAGGTGACGGATGGCAGCATATTCTGTCTTTATTTCTGCACCACTACACGAAAGTGCAATCACACAGCTGACAAAGAAACTGAGATGAAGACTAATGTCTCCAATTTCTTGAGACAGAGGCATTTCCAAAGAGGGCCAGTGGAAATTCTCCTTCTTGTTGCCATGTGAGAAGAGGCTGAGAGAGCGAGCACTCTTCATCTGAGAGCAGACGGGGGCGAGTGTGAGTGTCTTAGCTTGTGCATAAAACCCTTCTGAGAAGGATGAAGATGAGGGAGCAGGCTCTTCTCAAAGAGTCTCTGAGCTCAACCCTGATGCCAACTGGCAAGGATTCTGGGGCAAAGGATGATCCCAAACTCCTCCCTTAGGATCCATCACCAAACAGCATCTCCGTAGTCCATATCATAGTACAGACACAGTCAGAAGAGACAAAAGATCATTTTTTTTCTGGACATTAACTGCAGGGTGTGGAGAGAAGCCCAGCAGTCACAGGGGTTCAGACCAGACAGGAAATTGTCACCTGCAACAACAGTCAGCGAGCACTTGATAAAACCACCAAGGCAGGAATAGGTATGACTTCCTTCTCCTTTTCTTCGGAAACACAGTTCACAAAGAATTGTGTATGGCACAGAAGAGAGAGATATTGCTTGTTGAACATGCAACTAGTTCTTCATCCACGGAACAGTCCACCCACTGGATCCATTTAGAGAGAAGAATGTTGTGAGGAACTGTGTGAAAGGCTTTACAGAAGTCCAGATAAATGACGTCTGTAAGCCTTCCCTTGCCCACGGATGCAGTCATTCCCTCACATAAGGCCACTAGGCTGGTCAGGCAGGCCTTGCCCTTGGTGAAGCCATGCTGGCTGTCCCAAATCACCTCCCTGTCCCCCATGTGCTTCAGCATAACTTCTAGGAGGATTTGTTCCTGATCTTCCCAGGCACGGAAGTGAGGCTTACAGGTCTTTAGTTCCTAGGGCCCTCCTTCCTACCCTTTTTGAAGATGGGTACAATGTTTCCCTTTTTCCAGTCACCTGGGACATTACCTGGTGGGTTTTTTCACTGAAAGAGGGAAGGAATTTCACAAGCAGCTGCAATGACAAAGTACAAAAGATGTGTCATATGATGCTTAACATAAGTTTCTAATGTCCTTGAGAAATAACATTTTTAATGCTCCTCTTTCCCTTGGAACCAAGAAATACCCCTTTGCAATGTATATATCTGTATTTATGCTGATTCTTGCTAACATGCAGAAAATACATATCAGCAAAGTGATAAATCAGTTCCCCAGAGTACAAATCAGCCATAAAAAATTAACCTAAAAATAATAAATTCAAAGTATTTACAGCAGATGGAGCTATACATTTTGCTTTGATCATATGTTACAGGATATTCCAAGATAAAGTGTACAGTTTGACAAGGACTGTGGTAAGGCAGTGGTACTGTCTCACCAAGGAATGGAGTTAGTCACAGAAGGCATTTCATAAAGTGCTGCAATTAGGTCTCCTGGAAATAATCCTTGTAACATCAGTAGAAATAGCAACTCAAGAAAAGATTATCACTATATATTGGTGTCTTAATAGAAATCACAGCTCAAGTCTAAGGGTTTGCTGTATCTGCTCACCAGTTTGAAGGTTCTCCCGCCCCTGCTGGCTTTTGTTTACCAGCCAGGTAAAATGAGCACTGAAGAGAGGACGAAGGTTTCTGTACACACTACCAACCAGAATCTATGTGTGATGTCCACAGATTATCCTTCGGAGGTCTGGGCTCCTGCATAACTAAAGTGCTTACTCACTGTATGTATACATGCATAGGGTTCCTTGTCTGAAATGAACCCTGTTCTGGTCTTTATTGCTGCCAACATCCAGATGGATGGGTTTCCCATGCTGCATTTGCAGCATCTCTAAGCTACAAAAATTTTGATTACACACCAAAGGTAAGGGAGATTATTTTTGCAGTTTCTAACAGAATTACTTTTATCCCCGAGTAGTTAAAAGAAATCTGGTGCAATTCCTGTCCTGTTATGTTTGAATTTGAACTAATGTTTGGATCTTATACTGTTGTAAAAGCTTACTCTGCTTCCACGTTCTGAGATGACCCATCTTGCCTATTTGAACTTCACACCCTCCACTCCCCAGTCCACTTGCAAATTCCTAACCACAGTGTCAGTTGCAATAAAATTAATCCAATTAAAAAAAACCCACAACATTTTTATTCTTCACCTAATTGTCATTCATGACAATGAAACGGAACAAGGACCTAAAGAGTTAACCTAGAATGCTGATCCTGGTACCTTGTTCTGAGAAATGTAATGCTTAGCTAGAGATAGAAGCCAGGTTTTAGGAATCAGCCAAGTGAAGGATGGTACCTTGCATCAAAGATTGTGCTTACATGCCAGAGAATGCTCACACGCCTACATAAATTAAGAGGATAGGAACATGAAGAGATAGGATAAGAACACGAAATGATAGGGGGCGAAATAGGGGCATGAGTCCAAGGGTCTTGCAAAATTCACCATCATGGAGTCAGCAAAACAGAGAAAGTTGAAAAGTTCAGCTGAGGAAGAGGAGCTAGAAGACGACCCCGTGAGGCTGAAGACACCAGAATGACCACCAAAATAACACCCCAAGAGACAACTCCGCCCCAAGCTCCACCCAGACTCTGCCTATTATGAATATTATAATTAGATGTTACAATTATATGAATATGTATATAGAAATGATGAAATCCCTTCTGAAAACTGTATAAATTCCCTAACTTTTCACTGGAAACTTTGAAGTCCTTTTTGCCCAGTGCGAACAGGGGGGCTTCCCAACGTTGCCTAAATAAATACCTTCCTGCTTAAAGACAAAACTCATCTCTAAGCAGTTACTCTGTGCTGGTTTTCGGCATCAACACCAAAAAAATCTACTGGTTTCAAACTGTATTTAGAGATTATAAAGTTATGGTAATGAAAAGGTGGTAGATGCCCCATACCTGGAAACATTCAGATCAGACTGGAAAGGTTTCTGAGCAGCCTGATATGGTGGAAGGTGCCCATTGCAGAGGGTTGGACTAGATGACATTTAAAGGTCCCTTCCAACCCAAACCATTCTAGGATTCTGGAAGTCTGCACTGCTAACAGGACTGGACCCTAATATTCCAAATTCTCAACAGCATCATGAATATTCTCTAACTGCTTTTGCTGAGGTGTGGGGGAGGATGGTCCTATAGGCAGGTACCAGCTAATCCAGGAGTGGTTAGAAACACTTTGAAAGCATGTGGGACGATTTGATTTTGTAGCAGGATAGAGGAATATTTATAATTCCTAATGCGTTAAACTTTTAGAGAAGAAGCATTCCTACTCCTTTCTCCATATACCATTTCCTTTCTCTGTGTTTATCCAATTTAGATATATTTCTGAGGAGACACATCATGGGGCTGAATCCGAACAGTATTGCAACTCTGTTGTACTTTATTTTCCTTTTCTCATATACTGCAAAGAGAATTAAGGGGTAGGTGGAAGTACATAGTAAAGATGAATGGGTACTGCAACTAGTCATTTACTAATCTGCAAGTCTAAACATGTATATAGAAACAGTCCAGATAAACTGAATTGTAAGAACAGTAACTAATTAAGCACAACTGTTTTTGTAAGGTTTCCCATGGCTTGCCTTTATAATGCCAATTTCTATGCATTAATAAATGAATAATTCTTCACCTTTATAAATATTTAAAATCCATCTGTTTATTGACCAGAATAAAAGTTTAGATTCTTCCTCTAAAATGAAAAGTCACTTTCTGGGTAGTTGGGAAACAACATACTTCATGAATTTGCAGTGTCTACTCTGCTAAAAAAGTCAATATAATTTCTGGGCATGAAAATGCATAAATAAATAAAAATTATGTATACAATAGATAAAATATATAATAATAACAATGAATAAATTAAACAATTAGAACTAAATGGTGATGTCTCCTGAACTGAGATGTTTTAAGGTATTTTCTTGTGAGAAGACGGACAAACCCACAGATAACAGATTATATAGAGGAAGCCTGTCCATTTATTTCAAAATTGGAGGTTTTGTAAAATAAATTGGAACTATTCACTAGTAAATACTATCCTCATTACAGCATAACAGTTTCTAAAAACATTTGCATTTCTAGTGTACCAGCTATACATAAGAATATAGTTCTTTCTCACAAAAATTAGCTTTGAGGAACTAGTGCAAACATCCAATATGAAAAGTATCCAACTGAAAGTGTTAAGAAATGTATTTGAAAGTACATGAAAATGCATCTCCTTCAGTATATCTGGATACCACTCAAATCCTCCCAGCATTTGTTCTCATTTAAAAAAAAATCATCATTCCTTACCACTTGCCAAAGAGGAACATGTATTTTAAATATTACATTCCTTACTTACAAATTATTTATTTAGGATGAAGTCCCTCATTAACTCTTTAGCAAACTAGCACTTTACATTTTAAACCGGAGAACTTAACAAGAAAGGGTAAAACAGTTTATTCAGCTTTTTACAAAGCAGTATACAATAGCACAAAGTGGTATGCCTACTAAAATGTTTTGTTCAAGACAAAAGCAGAAGTTGAATTTTTTATTACAATAAAAATTCTTATTTGACTTGTGTAACTTATTTGGCATTAAAACATGACTGCGTTGCTTCTTTCAAAAACTGAGCAGCATATACTTTGAAAGTCACTTGATTTACATCAAACCAGTCATTTTGAAGTAAACAATGGTGATTTTCTGTTACAGTCTTAATCACGGCAGTGGACCAGGACCCCCCTGTACAAATTGTTCCTTGGACACACAGCAAATCTATTCTGTGAATCAAAGAGACTCCAGGAAGGCCCAGTGAAAGTAATGAAACCATTGGGGGAATAAAATATTACCTGACCTGAACATAGCAGTGAAGGCAAGTATGTAGTCTTTCTTGGAATGATAGATTTTAGTATTTCTCACCAAGATAAAATTAATTATTTTTATTGGTCCTTCTAACCTTTTCATGAAAAAAAAAAATGTACTAGTCACTCATGCGCCAATTTTATGTTCTAGAAACATAAACTTAGATATTCCCCCGGCATGGGGAGAAAATAACTGGGTCTCATTTTCCAGTATCAACAGTAGCAGCTGCCTGGAAAGGAGTCATCAAAAGTGCCACTGAGGTGGAAGGAAGTTTTCCATGTGTTACATTTAGTGGAGGAAAGAAATACTTTCATAATACTTTCCATAATTTCAGTTAAGATAACTCTGAAATGACTGTGGCATTTGAAAAAATAACGTTTAATTTTTCACCCTTCGTGGGCTCTGCAGTTGAGTAAAGCGATGAACAGCTATGCCGCTCACAACATGACTTTTCCGTACCATTTAATGAGCATGCACCTCCCATCCTCCTGCACGACCAGCTTCACAGTCTTGGGGTGGTGTGGGTGGGAACAAGCCATACTGTATGTCCTGTTTATTTACAAACCTGGAATGTGAACCATCGTAAGTTGGGCAGCTGCAAATGATTGTTATCAGTGGTGTGCTGAGGGAAAGAATCAGAAGTTATTTACCTGACAAAAAACTGCTCAGTGCAGAAATACAAAGAACTTAAAGGTTTTTACTTCCATTCAGATCTGTTACCTATTAGCTCAATGGAAACAGCAGGCAACCTGTTATCAGGGTATGAGCTTTCAGCTGTAGCAGTTTGGGAACATCCATGGCCATATCCCAGCCTGAAACCTCATCCTCATCTTCCAGTTATTTGTTTCCCGCTGCTGTTCTAACTTCCTCTCTTTAATGGGTTGATCCTGCAGAATTTAGACAAACAAATGCTCTGTGTACAAGGGGAGGTAACTAAAGTGAGTGGTTGGTGTATGTTGGATTTTTGAGGGGATCCAGCGCTAAGGGCATTGCATAGGCTTCAGGGACTTCCTGGCCTATGGAGTTAATGTTGATTTAAGTGCCCTCAGGGCCAGGTCCTGTAGTGTGTGCTTAGCACACAGATGTGTTGCACTGACTTCCACAGAAGTAGAGGAACTGAACACATCATGGGATGCATTCACGTTTGTGCTTGGCAAGAAGGGACTCCAAGTATTTAAAGCTAGCATAAGTGATAATGCACAGTTATTATCATGTTAGATGGCTGAATGTGATACAGCATACAATGGCCAGATTAATCTCATACAACTCTGATTCTGTGATGATTGTTGCAGAGAACCCTAAAAAAACCCCAATGGGTATTGCATGGTACCCCCATAAACTCCATGGAGCATTACTTGAATAAAGAAGTTACAGTCATACTGAGCTGGAGTAAACTGAGAGTGTCCAGAAGATGTAGAAGATTTAAGTGTGTTTAGACACCAAATATTAACATGTAGAAATTTCAGCCTCCGGAAGTTTTAATGGAAGAAAGTAGCTTAATCACTCAGTATATTTTGCAACTGTAGCTGAAAGTTTAACATCACAAAATGACATGTTGCTATGCAGCTTTAAGAATCACACAATTGTATTCAATCATTTCCCCTGCTTTTCAAGTCTGCTGTTCATTAAAAACTCTTCTCCTGCTTGCAGTTTCCAGTTTTCAAATGGATGACACAACCAATGCATAGCTTAACGTTCATTCTCATGAGTCATAATTAATAAATAATTGTATCACATACACAGAATTTTACAGGTACTTTTAAAATGGTTTTACAGTTCTATTAAATATATAGATAAAATAATCACTGCTATATAAAAAAAATCATTTTCAAACAGCTGAACTCTCAAGCTCTGCATAAAATTCTGTAGACACATTCATTACAATCTAGAAACTCAACAAAAATACATTTTAGAGCTCAATCCCTCAAAAATATTCATGGCATTGAAAATTGATTGTCATTTTTGACTGTAATCTGTGCTTCCCCTACCTTTGTACTGAAAATTTCCTACAATTTGGCAAAGGCTATATCTAGGTCAGTTTGTAGTTTATGTGACTGTTTAACTCATTTCCTCAGCTCTAAGTCATCTGCCCCATAAATGTTTTGTGGGGTTCTGTCTTTAATAGTGTCTCTTTCCTTGCACTTTCTATGAAATCACAATGAAACACTCTGTAGTTAAGTTACGTGACTACAATGACATTGAGCCATCCTTTTATAGTTGTCACTTGGCCTTTAATGGTGCTTCTGTGAACACCAAACATCCTTTATCCAGTGATCCTCAAACACTTCCTGACACTTACACTTCACAATAATCTGCTACCCACATTTGCTCAAAACCAGTAGGTTTTAGAAACTGTCTTAACAGATCGGTACCCTTGTGCATCTGAATTCTGCTGCTAAATCGAAATACCAAATGTGGTCAGTTTAAGGTTGGCATTTTTCAAAAACCCAGTCAAAAATTCAGGAAAAACTTCCTTATTCCGACAGTGCACATATCTGCTGGAAAATGGGTAGACGACGGACTGCCCACCAGCCATTAAACCCCCACTACCTCAAGCCAGTCCTCTAGGCAGCAAGTTAAAATAGGCTTTGCCATAGGGAATGTTTCACAATCAGACTTTTAGATGGTAGGTAAGAATAGGCCACAAAGCCCAACAGCAAGCAGTGTTTTCAGAACAGGTCACTTGCATTGAGGGATTGGATCTTGGACTGTGGAAGAAGAGATGCAGGCTCACAAGTCAATTTAAGCCAGGGGAAACTGCTCCTTATGCAGATGTCACTTTTTTTTCAGTTCCAGGTAAAGGCAAAACTCCTGAAGAGTTCAGACTTTTTTTTTTATGCACAGTTGACAATACCAGTATCATCACTCTTAACCCTTCACCTTTGATCTTGTCACCCATGGAATGCCTGGTAAGGTACACTACCTCTGTTATAGCAAACCTACAACCAAAAAAACCCCAGAATGGAAAGCAACATAACACCAAGTGTCATGGACTAATTTAGTATTTTTTTTTCATCTATTTTGGATGGAAGAAGCAATCTCTGTCTCTCAATGGGATAGGACGGAAAGTGTGTATCAGCTGAAACACTGGGTGAGATGACCAATACAACTGCTGGATGCTGTTTGATATTTAAAATTCTCATTTCAATGTTTCAGTCACTGTTCATCAGTGGGAGGTAACAAAGAAAACCTTGGGGTTTTTCCCTCTTGAATGAAAATACTGTGCAATGAAATTGCCAGCATCAGTGCATTCCCACCTTCCCACTCTTCATGGATGGGTAAGACATCCAAAGAGCTCCTCATCCTGATTAATATTCTTAGAAGAAAGGAAAGAAGACAGAAGGGAGCACACTTTACTTGATTGAACTTTGATCGCTATAAAGTTCTGTGAAGAGACTGTAATCCAACTCCAGATAATCTCTGCTGAAGATCAATAAATATGGAAGGATCAGACAGTAAAGACACAAAGAATCAGAAAAGCTTGTCATAATCCAAAGGATCCTGTGAAGAGTGGAACATAATGAAGAGCTGTCAACACTTTCACTCCAAACTAGTGTACACTGCTACTTGCTGCAATTAAATAGATGCCATACCCCAGCCTAGTGTTCCCTGGTTTTAAGGATAAGGATATAATGTTTCTTGTATTAAGTTTTATTCTTTCAGAGGGAAAAGCACTAACCCTTCAATATTCTATTTTAGCCTACTTTCAGAAAGCATCTTCAAAAAATCTAATATAAGTTTTCTTTTGGAAGAAAGTATCACTGTCTTCAACAACAAGCACAAACAAGTTCATGGACCACAAAATCAGATGACTCAAAATGTTGACCATTTTCATCAGCAGGATATAGAATGTATTTTTTTATACATTGATTTACACTGAATTTAGCTGGGACATTTGGATCTGTTCCTCACCAAGCAAAATGGATCTTATTTCTAGGTTCATGGGGTGAATCCAACCCTAGTCAACAGTGAAAGGGCAAAATAAGAAAGATTTCAGCTTTCTGTTGAAATGTTTAGAATTTTGTCTTCAGTGTTTAAGATCTCCTGTTGAGCCATATTGCTGTTGAATTCTAACTGCAGCTCAGAAGAAAAATCCCAGGGAACAAAAAGCTTATGAAGAAGAATGAAGTGTGATGGATGGTTAAGATTACCTCAGCAGATAACATTACTACAAACAGGTTTTAAATACCTGCAAATAAATTGCTATATATTCTGATGTGTCCTGATCCCATGTACTATTAGTTCACCTGAAAACTTAGCCAGGGTACGGCTACACTTTATGCTACAACAAAGTATGTAAAACTTATAGCCATGTGATTTTTCACTCAGTGTAAAATTATGAAACCCCTCATTTTATGAAGCACTTTGAAGTCAACCTTCTGAATTTTCAGGTGGAAGCAGCAACGTGATGTAGTCTCATAAAGCATACTATGGAACTAAAAATGTGTCAATGAAAAGTAGTGACTTCACTAAAAGTCACACAGAGAAAAGTTACTGCTAATAAATTGAATTAGAAGACATCTCTTCTATCCTCCAAAGCATGGGTTACACCTTGTCTGGCAAAAATCCTAAATCAAATATCCTAACGTGATCACTGATGTGGACTAAAACTACAAGAGGCAGAAGTGGCTCAACTGTGCCTATGGAAAAGCCACAGGAGTCTCTTTAGTTGTGCTAGGAAGTCAATGCTGGCTGTCAGCATTTCTCTGTATTTAGTTTTACATCTGTCATTTCTTTCTCTATTGATTTGGACACTTAAAGGCTATTTCTAATCCTTTTACCATACACTTGTGCCTTAACAGTAGCCTCAGCAAATCAGGTGACCTATTATTTTTTGTATCTTCAAAAAAGAGACATTTTCACATGATCTGGTAAGTAAAAGCAGCAGGGAAAATGAAGCAGAAGCAGACTCAGAAGCACTGAAGTAGTTTTAAAAAACTTTAGTTTCTGGGCTAAGATTTCCCATATGACTGCTCCTGTGAAGCAGTGAGCATGTATGTGCTTCACACTTCTCCACACCCAATTTATTCCTTCAAATCAAACATAACTGAAGGTGCAGGACAAAAGTGAATTTAAATCCTAAAAAAATCGAACTCTCCTACTCCAATAAACCCTCGACCTGATTTTGCTGCTCCACTGGATTTGCTACTGGAACTATAATTCCTGATGGGTGTTTCACCACCTATAGCTCTGCTCTGCCTCCAACTCTTTCAAATAATTCCATGGAAAATGTGAAGAAGCATTTCTAGCCTTGCCCTTGCAGGTGGCCAGATCCAGAAGCAAGTCAACACCACCCCTCTTCCACAGCTGTCAGGCCCTACATAAGAAGATGAAGCCAGAAGAATAATTTTTGAAGACTAGAGCTCTGAATTGTTCATATTTCTACTGATAATTATCTGGTTTTATTTAGCATCTTATAAAGCAAGGCACAAATGTACAAAATTGCGTCTACTAAATCAGGTTGTTTTTATATATATTTACACAATTATCATAATATAAAACGTGCTTTGACACTGTCATAGCACAACAGTAGAGGAATTGAGGACAGCCGGATAATAAACGCAAATACCAGGTCCTGGATTTCTGTTTGTGCTTCACCTGAAGGAACATATTCATATGCAGATACACAAAGAAATCCAGCCACCATCCTTTATTTTTCTGCACCTCACACAGATCAAACTTTGTTGCTAAGAAGCTGTGGAAGGAGTAAAAGGCAGTAGACCAGCACCCAGAAGAAAATGATGAAGTAAAACAGCTCTGGCTGCTCAAAAATTGTAATCTCATGAGTTGGTGGTGGAGTCTCACTTGCTTCCGAGTCCTTTTTCTTCCTGTAAACAGGAGAGAATTCAGTAAGAGGCAAGAAAAAAAAGAAAAAACCTTCATTGTTAACGTTTACTGTGAAGATCAGAGGGCAGACCAACACACAGCAGTTTAATGAACCAATTCAATCTACTCAGCTGGAGTCCCAGCTAGACTAGGAGGGGCATAACAGGCTAAAGCAGCGTGTTCCTTCCAGAGCCAATGTACATATCAATTAATCTTCTGAAAACTCTGGACAAATTCTCAGGTAGTACAAGGAGATTCCCACGTCAGAAAGATGCCCTTTTATTTTCAGAACAGTAAGCACAGCTCTGGGCAACACACATCACACTTTCACAATTTTGCATATACACTGGATCTAACTTGATATACTTCCCGAAAATCATCTACTTTCAGAGCTACTCATGTCAGACACCTGAATACTAAACAGAAAAAGCCCCAAACTCCCAGAAACCAACTAGCAGTTGGGGTTTTCCAGGACAACTCCAAAATTTGAACTTTCCAAATTTCCAGCTGTGGTTCATAAGAGCAAAGCCCAATGGACTCTGCTGGTAGCACTGAGCTCTCACAAAGACAAGGAAGGGTCTTATTTAAAAAAGCACAAGATGGTACATTTGTTTTATAATTTTACAATACTATAAGAATAACCCTCTGGTTCTAATCTACTTTTGGAGAAAAATGTGTTTTGGCCTGTTTTAATGAGTCCTTTTTTCTGGCTTGAGGCATCCTACTTGCTCAGATTTTATACTGGATATATACCTGAGCATTACCCAAAATTTGCTCAATCTCAGCAATCCGTTAACAGCTACAGCTGTAACAGCTATTAATGTATTTTTTTAACAGAAGCATAAATGAGACCAGGACAGTGGATCCTGATAATATTTTGGAAGTTTTCTGCATTTAAAAATAACAATAATTTTAACTAGAAGTTCTGAGAGATACTACTCAGTATCAGCTAAGAGGGAAAACCTAAAGTTTTTCATAGATATTTAGACCCAAATACCAAAGGGACACACACTCTATGTTCAGGACCCATCACCCTAGGTCTAGACTAAACACACACACACACCTACTCTAACAGAGAGGCCTAACCTCCACTGAATTTATTGATTTTCCTTAGCATTGACCATACTAAATATTGTCTTGACAGTCTTCCAAACATGGAAAGAGTCATTACTGCCAGAGGGCCTAACATTTGAAGTTCTCCCACTCCTTTCTTGGCCGGACATATCCACTAAGTGGGGACAACACTCAGAGTCTTGCTTAGACAGCTGAATCTTTCCTCTCAAGTCAAGAAAAAGCATTTTAGTCAAGGGACAGATAGAGCATTAAAAAAGTTTCATATCTTATGCTTATAGGAAATATGGACTCCGAGCCATTACAGAAGACCTCCAGTCAGTTGCTACCATTATAATTAATTTCCAATTCCTTTTGTAGCACTGCTACTGGTACCTAGGTGTTGTGGGTTCCTTGCAAAAGTCTTTGTCTGAATAAGAAACACTGACCTGATCATTAATGTATTTTCACTCATATCTGCCATCTTCTGCTCATTTACACCATAGGTTTCCTTAAACAAACAAGAAATAGATTATATATCAAAAATAAAATCCAGCATCTTGCAAAAGTGGTAATTGTGTGTGTATTTTATGCAGCGTATATCTAATGTTTGCTCAAATAAAATGAAAGTGTGCTTATAAATGTACTCCCCGTCAGCACATCCAGCACTGCAGTCTAGTACACACACACAAAAAAGGAAAAAAAGTTGTGAAATAAGAAGATTTTTTTTCTTTCAGCTGCTTTCACTCAGTTGAATAAAATTCCCCTCATTCATATGTATTTCTAATAGCTCTGACAGCGCTGCAAAACTAAAGCACCTGTGTGAAACCTCAGTTTCATTGAACATTGGTGGCAGCATTTCGATGGTCAGAGTTTTATTTTTGTGCTGAAAAAAAGCCATATTCCTATCCCTGCTCAGCGTGCCCAGATTGCTGATACTGTCCCTTCCTTCTGACATAAAAAGTAAAAATCCAGACCTCAGTTGTGTAGTGTTATCTCAAGAAGCCAGTATGAATCACATCTGTCATTAGGGACGCAGTTTCATGTTACAACTAAAATTCTTTTAGGGTTAGCTGCTGCTACTGAGAGAATATGACACTGCTGCTGTAAAGGAGAGGGAAAGAACCCAGTCTTTCAGAAACAGTGCTCTTCAGGAGACACCCAGCATTTTTGCAAGGTTGAGACCAGGGCACCAACATACATACAGAGAATGCAAAAACTGAAAGAAACTGGGGCAGCAAGTAAAGGAAGCTTCAAAGAAGCCAAATGTTGCAGCTGTACACTTATGACGAAGTAAGATTCAAAGTTACAACAGATTTAACTGTAGTATGAGGGACTCCTTTGGGGGTTTGTTCAAGGGTCAGTGAAGTTCAACTCCATGTATTTAGGAGATATAGAAGCTATGCCTTGTTTTGGCACTAAAATTATTAGAAGTCACAAGACTTTCATATTGTCACAGGGCTTTATAGAGAGAGTAAACCTTTTTACAGTGTGTGAACTTTTGGAGTGTAAGAGAAACAGAGAAACAGTGATATATAAATTTCCATACACACTTACCTCCTCAGAAGCATTAGGAGACCTTTTTCGGAGATAAATGTTGGCATCATTGTCACTGGTTCTGAAATGTATGTAAAAGCAAGTTTTTTAAATTCATAAAGCAAAGTTAAAGGGAGCCACTGCAATTGCACATGCCAGTTTTAAGCTGTGCAAAACCACAAATATGCATTGTTGCATGTATTAGAATACGGACTGGAATTTATCAGTAACATTATAAAAATAGTTTTGGGAAAATCTGACTCATTTTCAAAATTCATATACTCAAAAAGGAATCTTTTCTGAAAAATGCCATCTGACAGCATTTTTCCACCTTCAACATCACTAACATTTCAGTGAGAGTATACCCAGGTTTTATGGCATCAACATAAATTAAAAATTGACAGACCTTGCAGGGAACAAAAAGCTTGAAGAGGACAATGGGTTTTTCGAACCAAACTTTCAAATTCATTGGTGCTACAGTGATAAGCATCAACAAATTACAGTTCATGTCCCACTCAAATACATTACCTATAGAATAAACTGGAACATAAGAAGGAGCAGAAGTGAATGGGGTAAAATTAGCTGAGTGTCTCCGTACTGGCTCTGGCTGGGGTGCAGTTAAATTACCCCACAGCATCCCCTATAGTGCTGTGCTTTGTACTTGTAGCTGGAAGGGTGTTGGTAACACATACACGTGTTTTGGCTGTGGCTGAGCAGTGCTGGAACATCACCGGGGCCATCTATCCAACTCCAGCCCTAAAGGCCAGTGGTCTGAGGCTCAGCAAGAGGTTGGGAAGGCCACAGCCAGGACAGCTGACCCAAACTGACCAAAGGGCAGTGACACACTCATACTTGTTATTATATCTGTCTTCTGAAGCAACCACTACACCCTGCTTCCCAGGAAGTGGATGAACATCGCCTGTTGATGGCTCTTCTCCTAATTTTCTTCTACACATGGCCTTTGCTTTTTTATCATCAAAACGCCTTTACCTCGACCCGTGAGTTTTTCATCTTATTTTCTCTCCACAACCTCATTTACTTGATCATAATCAGAAAAAACACCCAAAAAATATCTATAGGAATGAATCAGTGTCACGCTTCCATACAGTGTCACAACGCACATGGATTATTTCATCTACCTTACAAAATACTCTTTCTGTTGGAAAAACACTTATAAACACTGCCATGTTCAAAATGCACTGGGGTTCCAACTGGGGTCTGTGTAGCAAAGTGTATAGCACAGTCAAATCAAGTTCCATTGGCACTGAATCACCTGATATGTGTAAGAGAAGCACAGGAAGAAGAGAAACACAGGAAGAAGCCAATGAGTCCCAATACACTGTTCCTAAAAGACTACAAGAAACATCCAATGAACAGGGCACATTTTCAAAGACCAGATAGGTGTATTTAAGAGAAAGTTAATGTGAAATACCCGGTAAATTCCTGGCATTCAGCAATTTCTTCCAGGTTATCTTGTGATAGAGTAGTCGTGGCAACTTCGGAGATCTGCAAATCTTCTTTGATCATATTTTCCCCTTCCTCCTCCCTATTACTACTTTCTTCTGATGTCTTTATGGCTATTGATAAGTCCTCTAGAGGTTCTACTATGGCCTGTTGAAGTTAAGAAACATTTTGCATTAGGCAATAAGACTGATTCTCCACCTGTCCAAATACCTTAGTGGTGCAGCCTATTCAGGTAATAAATTGTAGGCAGTATGAGACTGAAAGTCTGACTGAAGAGAATAAAAAAGCAATTAATTTCTTGAAAATCTTTTCGGATACATTGAGCTATAAAGTATCACCATTGCAACATACAATCATCATACTGGCAATTGTCAGTTCTTTCTATTAAGAAGCCATGACATCACATGGCTCTTTGAAGCAATCCACTACACTTTTTTAAATCTATTCCAAATTAGTCTTTCAGCAAACTGATTTCATTACTGTAGTAAGTGTCAGGACAAAAACATGTTGAAGCAACTTGTCCAAGCAACATATAGAGCAGCATTAAATGGACACTCATTCCTGAAAAACACTGTCAAAAATTACTGCACGGGAAAACGTGTGAGGCACTTCAAAATTGGTGTCTGCAAGAGGAGATGCAGGAGCTAACTGCCTAAACCAAGTACCCCAAAAATCCGCCTCTCTTTCTCCTCCTCCAGTGTAGACAAGCCTTCATTTTACCCACCTAATGTATCCTACTCAAATTGGTTTTTTAAGCTTTTGTAGGCAAACTTCTTTGGATTCAGACAAAAATTGTCATTGTCTTTATCCTTTCTTCATAAGCAATACTGCTTTCTGTTCATCTCATTACAAATTATTAAAAATACCCTCTCTGGTAATCTTTTATGCCTAGGGATTACAGAGAAGCCTCAAACTATTTTAAAACATAATAAAAATTCACATTTCTGCTGTTCTATTAATCTTTGGACTTATTCTCTCTTTTAATGTCAGATCTTCTCAGGGATCTGCAATTCCATTCATTCCAGTAGGGGGCTGTGGCAAACAGTGTTATGGGACAGGAAACGAAGTATATTTTAAATATTTCTCCCAAACATTGCAAAATGAAAGCAAATGAAAACCTCTGAGGTCAGATGCTAATCCCCCACAAAGAAATGCTGGCAATGAAATAAAATACCTCAAGATGTTGTGGAATAGTGGAACCTTGATCATTGGTGGCCTTGTTGCCACATTCTTCAATTTCCAACTCTTCTACTAGTAATGGCACTTCTTTTTCATCGGAAGAATTCATGTGACTGTTAATATTTGTAGTTTCCTCCTCGCTGTTCTCAGGATCTGTTTCTGATGGAGGGGTGCTTGGCTTATTGTCTAAGTCTGGCTCTGGAGCATCTTCCTTGTAATTCTGTTCTGGTAAGCTCTTGTCATGTAAAACATCTGTTACTGTTTCAGAAGAAGCTTTGTCATTTCCAGTGTCATAACCTTCGATACAAGGCTCCAGGTAAGCGTTCAGAACTGCTGATATAGGGACATTATAATGTGGATAATAAAAGAGATCATGGGGTATTATGGATACTTTGGAAGTACTGGGTAACACTTCAGCTGCAGACTCAACTTCATCACAGCTGTCCAGGTCATCTGGAGTTTTAGGTACATCTGAGAGAGAGTCATCAGATGTTTCAGGCTGTGTAGACAGTTCTTGGCTTTCGAGATTAGAACTATTCAGCGAACAAGGGCTTGTTTCTATTGTCTCGAAGGCAGGTGATTCCTTTGTATGTTCACCTTCTGGATGTTTCTGTGTTTCCTCATTTAGAAGATGAAGAACATACTTATGCGTATCTTCTTGTTTTGAGGTATCTTCTGGTAAAAGAATTGAAGATTGGGGTTTGCTCTCCTCTACTTTATTAATAGAATCATCTGTAAGTATACCTGAAGTCCAGGATAATGGACTCAAAGAAGAAGTATTGGCTGAAAGGCTCTTAGTTTCGTTGTCATATTCAGTAGGGGTTTCTTTAGTTAATTCTTCAGAGTATTCTTCAAAAGAGTCGACAGAATTTTTCTGATCTGTCAGAACAGTTGGAGAAAGGTCATTGTTCTGTTTCAGTTGATCATCAGAGATGCCCCCTTCACCTGACATGACTTTATCACTTAGAACCTCCCAAGAGGAACTGGATTCAAAACTGACAGATCCTGTGATTTTCAGTGAGGTAGGCCTCTGAGGCTCTTCTTCAGATGTTTCCTGTGAATCACCTAACACTTGACTCAATTTCCCATTACAATTTTCAGCAGTGGTTTCTGAGGGGATTCTTTCAGGAATGTCATGAATATGGACCTTTGGAGGAGCAGGATAACTCCTCTCGTGATTAACAGTATACATGTTTTCTTCACTTTCACTTAAAATCAAGATTTTGCCTTCCTTTTCTGACGGTGTGTCTTTGATGTGGACGTATGTGGACTCAATTGGAAGCTCCTTGTCAGGATCTGTAAAGTCTTCCTATAAGTGATGATACACCATTAAATAATAAATCCTACCTCAAATACCATTTTACATTTCCCAAGCAGTATGGAAAGAATACCTGCCTAGCCCAACACCCCATTACCTTGTAAATGGCCAATTAATGACTCACTTATTTTGAAAGTAGGAAAAACTAATTTGGCAAGTCAAGTGCCTTGAACAAAGCTCAGTGTCAAGAAGCCACTTGTACAGGAAGATCAGAATGCAGACAAGCCTAACCCTCAGTTGTTAATGTATTCATCTCTCCCTGCTGCACCTGTGGAGACAACTGATGGCTTTTTGACGTTATCCCAAACTCTGGGAATAAAATAAATCTAACAACTCAAATAAATCCACTGTGAAATGTATTGATATATTAGATTATTTCATTCCAACAGACTTTATTAAAAGAAAGGCAGTTTTTTTCTGTGTCCATTAAAACGCCAAGTCTTAGTGTCAGCAGATCTTACTGCTCATCTAATTTAATAATAACAATTAGATTATTAAAATAATTTTAATTCCAGTGACTTTAGTAATGCCCATCAATTTTATCAGCTACAATATATATCCCAACTGGAACCTTCAGTTGAGAAATGAGAGGAAATGCCTGTTTCTGCAAAAGATCTTTGGCAATCCCTGTCACTGTCAGTACCCACTTAATCCTCAACTCTATTTTTGCACTGAAGTCCTAGTTGTTTAAGCTGCAGTTTATTTCATGTTTACAATGAGTGCTTTTGACTGTTGTATTGACAAGATTCAGCCTCTGGTATCTTGTGTCTCATACCTGCTAAATTCATATTGATCATGGCCCTCAGACTTGAGAAGATAGAATTCAAAATTAAATTCAAAGTCCAATGAATCATCATAGGTGAAGGGATAAATTTCAGCCTTATTTAAGACATACAGCAAAGTGGTAGAGTCCTATGAAACCAGTTCTAACCTCTGAAAGTCACAACTGGATGTAAATGTTCAAAAGCACAATTCTACCTAAAGCACTTTAGCAATCACCAACAAAAGCCCATTTCACTGGATTTAACAGAAATGCAAAAAATTAAATCTGAGTCTGTTATTTTAAATAGCTTAGAAAGAAACCTAGAAAATAAATATCTGACTTTATTAAGTACACCAAAGCAAATTAAAGAAATGTGATATAGGAGAAAACACATACCCCTTCCAGCTCCGGGAAGTGCTCCAGAAATTGTGCCACGTATGTGACGACTGACTGTTCATCAGGTGATTCCACCATGATATCTATGGAGACAGACAAAAGGGCCTTGAGCACACAAGGCTTTAAAACACTCTTGCAAAGGAACAGATCGTCAGACATTTATCCTGCCTTTGTGGTGAGAGAATTAACGGTTAACAAACACTTTTCTTTTTCTGACAGAGAAGATAAATGTCCTCCACTGTTGATGGCACTTGACAGAGTTCTCAACATCTTTTTCACATTAGTTTTTTCCTATTTCTAAACATATACCAAACCCCAATCGGGGTCCCTTTTCATCCACCTTTGTACTGTCATTTATGCTGCTGTCACTGGACAGCTGAGTGTTGCTGAGTGACAATACAGAGGCTTATTTGTGGCAGGATGGCCCACTCTTCTGACATATGACCCATGAAAGTGCAATTGGGTTTTCAGTCATAACATCAAGGTTTAACACCTGTCTAGTAGAGTTCAGTAAAAAGAACTACAAGAAATCCACTTATATACATATATTTACATATACACACATATGCTTGTATTTAAATATATAAATATGTGTGTGTATATATGCATTGTAAAGTGAAAACTGGGAGATGCAAATGCATTTGAACAGGTATCTATCCGTTTTCCTGGTACGGCAGCCTTGCACACTTCATCATGGAGTGACATTTAGTCTCTGCAGGCTGAGGTGTTACAAAACAGTGCAGAGACACCCCTCAGCACAACAATTAATGCCCCCTAGTAATGCAGATGTCACATAGCATCTAAACATGAACCAGGACCAGTGTACAGAGCTAAAACCATGGTAAGATCTCTGTCCCCAGGGAGCTTAAAATATGACCGGCGGCATACAACTACAAGCCACTGACCTACTCATTTCTGTTTTTCTAATCAGTAAGCTCAACACACTGATCACATCAACAGCCTAATCACTGGGAGGTTTTTGGTAGGTATCACAATGCAATATTCACAAATTCATTACAGTTTGAATGTTACCCAACAGAGACGATGTAGGCGTTTTACCTTCTGGTTCGAGGAGCCGAGGAACACCCAGCTTATTCTGTGCTATGCTGAAAGCATCCTCCAGGTTTTCTCGTGCTGATTTCTCCAGTGCTTGCTTCATGTCTACCAAAGTGCAGTCTATGGCTTTTATGATGGCTAAGAAAGCAAGGCCACTCCTCCAACTGCTGGTAAAGTCCTGAACTGCAACACCGTACCTAAACAGAATTACATACAGTTTATGTGGGTGGTTGTGTTACAAAATCCATTTTCAAAGACTCCTGAAAGTTAAAACAGAAGGTTGCTGAGTTGTACTTGTCACATTCGAGGTATTTTTGGATTTCAAAATGCACAAATACATCCAGAAAACACACAGATTCACAAACTGGACTGGTGTGGCTAACAGCTGACATCAACCTGCTTGTAGGAAGTAGTTAGTAAAAACAAAGCCCTCAAGAATTCAGCAACCACAATTAACATTCACAAAACCAAATGTCTCTGTGATTCCCGTTTCTGTTGCTCTCCAGCATTTTAATGCCACAGCTTGGGAAAACTGCCAAGATTTAAATATTTAAACACATAAGCATAAATGATTCACATTCCTGTGTACTTGGCCTTCTATAGCAGAAAATTTGCCAAATGCAAATGATGTCAGCATATCCAGAAACCACAAGTTTATGCCCAGAGTTCTGGAGGAAAAAACAGCCATCAAACTTGCAATGAAATACAGCCCCAGAATAGAAAATTTTGCACAGATCATGGGATAACAGTATTATAATGATGCTATTATGTTTTTAGTAGTGCAGTTGCAAGAACAATTTTCTCCTATTAGATGTTTTTGATTTGTACTCTTTGACTGGGCTGAAAAGTCTATGGCCTTTACCTCTCAGGTCCTCACTTTTCTTGCATCACCTCCTTGTTAATGATGATATCAGCATTATTTTGGGATTAAAACTGTGCCTCCTCTATGGTCTGCACTGGCAGCAATGGGACAACTTTATCTGCTCAACAAGCACCCTCAGCTTCACTGGAGATAACCAAGGGATGATGTGGTCCACAGGATCAAGCATTTAAGATGTAAATTTCTGTCTTCAACACTAAACACAGAAATTTGTTTTCAAAGGCAGATTTGGACATACAAATCAACAGATAAAAATGCCAAATATTTATCTAACCAATCTGTATAAGTAACTTTGACCCATGCCCTCTTTAAAACTCTCTGCCAGTCATCGCTTCAGATAACAATATATATAAAATACAGTCCAAGCATTTGCATGCGCACTAGATATCTTACACTACAGTTTTTTAACCTGACAGTAACTGCCAGGATAAAGCATTACTAGACAAAATGCTTTGGCAAAAGAACCACTTTTTTATGAAAGAGGAGAGAGATGTGTTATGCAATAGAAATGGACTCAACTTTTAAAAGTTTGAGAGAAGTGACTTAGGTTTCACCACCTTCTCCCTTGAATTCTGAGAAATGAGGAAGTCTAGTAGGGTCTCTGTCCTTCATGGCACTCTGAAGCACACAGAGAAGCTTCCTGTTGTTTAATTTAAAAGGTTGTTGATAAAGTCTTTCAATACATTTATTTTTTCAGTTCACTCCTTGGTTATACCTAGCCTTTAATTAGCAAAAGATATCGAACACACTGCACGAAAACCAGGAGTATGGAGAGAAGGGAATGCTCCTGTTTTAAACAGCACCAAGCAGATTAGTGCAAGTTAACATTTAACATTCAAACCACGAAGCCAGCAATGGGCTTCAAGGTCAGACGGCTGGTGTAGACACATGGCAGTACTGAAACACACCCTGCAGAGACCCTGAGCTCACAAACTGTGGAAGCAGAAGAAGCCACGGCACACAGTAACAGACCCACGGGCCAGGACAGAGAAAAGAGACTCAGCTTCGAAAGGGCAAGTGGCAAGAGACCATTTTATACAAGGGTTTGTTAGCTTACTTTCTGGTTTTCCTCTGAACCCAGATTAGAAGGGCCCTGATGGCTTTCCGCTGATCCTTCACTGTAATAGACATGTTTCTCTCCACGCTGGGAGTGCTGGGGGATGTGTCTGACTCTGGACCACTGGGCCCAGAGGACAGGCTGGAGGAGGAGGAGTTCCTGTTGAGGTTGCCTGTCAGCTCCTTAATCTGTAATAAAAGGCAAAACACACAGTGCTCTGCTTTATCACGGGCTGCATGGTGTCCATGTTTACATGCAAATTTTAAAGAGATCAGTGCCGTAACTGAATTTTAAGAGGTACTTAGAGTCCTGTCCATTTTAACTCTCGGCTTGTATTGCACAGGCATGACAGCCAGCAGCAGCCCAGTTGGCAGCCCCAGGCAACAGAAAGGGCAGGGTACTGTTCAGGCTGAACTGCGGAAATTCCTATTAAACAGAAAGCAAAGAAACATGTCCTTGAAAGAAAAGTTAGTTTAACTGAAATTGTTCTCTTCCCAGGAGTTGCTTGCGTGAAATATTTTTAGTCAAAAAACAGTGACCTGCAGCAGCACTCCTGTCCTTGGTCAGCACTGACATTTGAGTCCAAATTATCCACTCTACTGCTTTTGGGTCCCCTGTGCCCTCTGCTGTCAGGGTGACAGATCCTGCTTGCAGCATCTCCGCCTGCGAGTCTGCCTGGCCAAACCGGTTCTGTGCAGCACTGCTCAGCCTGAGGAGCTCAGCCAGGGAGAGAAGCCCCTGTGCAAATTCCAGATCATTTTTTTAACCTTACAGCCATTTTTTAAATGAGACCAAGAGAATGAAAGGGCCTCACAGTCTTATGAGAGTTGCAGAACCCTCCCTCCATCTCTCTCTCTGCTCGTTGGAATTTGGTATTGTCTAGAAGGTAATTTTCAAACTATGTGTAGGTTAGGGCACAGTTTTAATCTAAGCATGGGGCTAAATCAATTTTCAGGGTCAAATCAGTTTTGTCAGTTCCAGGCCCTTCGAGATCTTTCATTCATCAGTTGTGAATTTTTGCCATTTTGAGTAAGTCTCCAGAGATCAGTGATTCTAAATGGAATTTCCCACCACATTGGACCAAATCCAGAAAAGGTTATTGAAAATAAACTGTGACCTGGAACCAAACCCAGAACATTGGTTCAGATCCAGGGAATCTGGAACAGAACCCTGAGAAGGCAAGGAGAGAAAGCAAAGTAGTAATCTGAAGCTCTAATTCAGGTCCAAGTCAAATGAGGGTTTAAATTGGCTCCAATTTACACCAAAATAGGTCCAATGAAGTAAAATGAAAGCAGCTGCAAGTATAAAATTAGTGTATATGAGGAGGGTAAAGCTCAGGTTTACTATGATTAATTTATGTTCTTTAGGACTCTAAATCAATTTAAAAATCACTATTCAGCTGGAATAGATTGATACCATGAAGACTGTTCACTTATTAGTAAAGTATTCAAATTTTATTACCTGAAAAAACAAGATTATATTCCATATTAGTCCAAGAACCAGAGAGGAATTTCCATCTGCTATTTCTGCTGCATCGATGCTAACAAGCTTCACCTGTAGAAGAGATAATAAATCCAGAGCCAAATTCACAAAAGCCAGGTATATGCAAAAAATGCACTGAGACTATTGGATATGTCCACAGCACTTCTGCCACTGACTGGCCGGCCAGAAAGCAGCACTGAAATCTTGTGTTAAGGATAATTTTCCCTGATGACAATCACCCTGCTTTTGGAACTCCTATCTGAATGCCCTAGCACAGACTGCAGTACAAAAGTAAACCCAGTTCTGCATTCCTGGGACCACAAATGCATTTCCTCCATATAAAAACGGAAGAAGACAGGGCCCACTCCACTGGATCCCATTCATCTTTCTCACTTCTCATACAAAAATTTAAAATCCTAGTAAGATCTGCTTACTTCTTTTCTGCTATGCATCTTTTTCCTCCTTGCTTATCCTACCTTACACAACTTGACACAGAGTTCCGATTAAACCAGTGAGCAAAGGATAGGGTTGCCTAATCTAAGCAAACTCTAGACTTTCCCACAGAGGTTTTTTCCAGCTGATAACACCAGGATGTTATTCTCTTAGACAACACAGACTTGGTTTTGGCAAAGGTCACGGGGGAGGGAGGAAACAAGGAAGCTGTCAGTACGAGGCACCCAGACCGAGTTAAAGCCCAGTATACAGCCCATTTATCTCGGAGAAATCCCGGACATGGTGAATCACTCAGCAGTGCTTTGCCCTGCTGCCCCAGCTCCACAGAAGCATAAGCTGACAGGTTCCACTGTGGTTTAATATCTAACTCTGAAGCTCTTGGCAGCCAAGGCATTTTGCCAACACTTTCATCACCACCCTTCACTAACCGGTTTGGTTAAGCTGAAAAAAGGAAAACAAAATAACTTTTTATCTAGTGGACTGCATAACATTTTCAATCTTAGCAAGAAGACACCTCTAGCTGTCATATTTCAAGGCTCAGACTTCTTGCTATCTCCAAAGTATTTGGCATGGGAAAACCTTTAAGACTTGGTGCATTTGAATAGCACTTTCTCCACAATGGGGAGCAAGTGGCTTTTATCATTAGACTGCTCAGTGTGCGCTCTGTCCTCTTACTGCTGCTTAAGCTTGTCACCCAGCTCAGTAGAAATACCCAGCTGGTAATACCAGCTGCTGGTATTACCCAGCAGCAATATTAAGATATTGGCTGCTTACTTTTAAGGGAACAAGAAAACCGTAGAAAAGGAGGTTTAGCACTTCTAATTAAAAGGCCACCTGTACTCCAGGCTCCTCTTGCCTGGCCTTGCTCACTGAGGTTCTAGGTTGTCCCCTGGTGAGGTCCTGGCAACCAGACATGCTTCAGCTGCAGCTCTGCAATGTGCTGGTACCAACAGAGAGAAAAAAAATCTCTGCCAGTGGGTCTTAGCTGGATTTGGGTAGAAAGCATAAACTGGGAAACTGTTAAGAAATATGTGAATATGTAAAATATTTTTTCAGAGTTCTATAGCAGGACATGTAGACACTTAGGGCCAGATCAGCCTCTACTGAAGGATTTTCCATAGGGAGACTGGAACACCTGCAAGTTACTGGACTACTTCTTCACCTTTCACATCCCCTCCTGGGTAAAAAGGCAAAGGATGTTAAACCTCCCACATCTCAGAGATCATAAGAGATGCACTAAGATCTCACATCATGCTCATTCCTGCAGCGGGGTTTTCAGCAACTCTCCTGCGGGATCTCTGGAGCTCAGTGCAGGGAAGCAGCAAAGTGGCATCAGTTGTGTTTGGGCATTCCATGCAAGGCAGGATTCTACACCTATGCACACACTGCATCCCTCCTCACCCATTAAGATAAACCTTACTGGAGTCCTTTATAGGAAATAGCTCATTTTCTCCTTCTGTAAGATCTAGGTATACCATGTATATGAGCTGGTACATGGCTGGGATTTCTCTTGGCCCCATTACTTCTCAACATTTTTCAAGAGCAGAGAGTTTTCAATACACAGGCCATTTCAGCAAGGCTTTGAAATAAACCCATATTGGGAGAAATAAAAAAACCAAGGAATTAATAATTTCAAGTTATGGGGCCTGATCACTCTTGGTCAGTTACAGTTTTAGGAAGTGATACTGCAGTACTGTCGCACTGACTATGAGGGAAGTTATATCCCCATAAGGCTTTGATTCCTGGAATTATGCATCTATGTCATGTTTCCAGATGTCATTTTCTCTTGCCTTTGACTCATTATCAGCTGCTGCAGCAGTCACCTTACCAGAAAAATACATGATTTGTAATACTCAAAGTATTTCCTGCAAAAGAAAGTCACCTACCCTCAGCGTAACTGAAGTAATGCCACTAAGACCAGCTCATAAAAATTACTTGCATTTCTTTTTATTTTCTTTTAACATTGTGTTCCTGATCCTTTAATCCCATTAAACTTTTACATATAAAATGAACAAATAATCCTTGTTTTAGACTCCCCAGGTGTTCTTGTTGCACATTTTTATGCGGCTTTTCAGCCTTGCTGCTGAAAGGTAAGTCACAGCCTCTTTAAGCAGTACTTTCCTCTTACTAACATGCAGCATATCTGACTAACTACAGTTGCAACAATTGCAACTTGCAGCGTACATCAGGAGAAAAATACTATGACCAGCCTTTGGAAATACTCACATTACTGTCCTCCAAGAACTTAAGTGCTTTGGCTATGTTGTTCAAACGAAAAATGCGATGGGTTGAAGATTTGTATTCGTGCATCTAGATAAAAGAAGAGACACAGTTTTTAAAGTGGTGAAATTATTCAGCAAAAACAACAAAACTTCAAAACCTTCAAGCACTGAGGCAAAATAAAGCTAGGGAAATCTACCTATGTAAAATTATTGCCATCTTTTGTGAGCAGTAAAATGCTTCAACTACATGATTGTAGCATAACAGGGTTAGCAACCAGCTTTCCTGCTCTCCAGATGCTATCACTCTCTTGGACCTGCCACATTGATTATTTATGTAATCATTCCTCAACGATGTTCAGTCATAGGATCAAATTTGCCTGAAAATCCATAATAATAGATTTTTTTTCTTGAATTAAATAAATGATCCTAATTAGGAAGTATGAGCAATTTTCATAGCAGGCACAGGCAGGCGGGAGGCAAAACCCCTCACTGTGGCAGAAATGAAACAGATTTTGCAAGCCTGTCGCCCCGCAATTCCACTTTGGCACACTGTTTTTATCACATGCGTACAGAAACACCTAACAATAAGTTTGTCCAGCTGACCTTGCCCCCTTCCCTGACCTCCTCCCTGGCCTCCTGGGGCATAGCCTACAGTTTACCATGATGTATCTCCCCCTTCAATTCCTTTCCAGCCTGGCTCTCAATGCAATCTATGTGAAGACACACAGAAACACTGCTCCTTCTGCTGCAGCTCCGCAAAACTCCAAAAATATTAAAAAATAGATGGTTCTGAATGTGTGACTACACATTCAGGGGCCGTTCCTGCTGCAGAAAGCAGAAGATCAGTCAATACAGAGCATCACCAGGTGATTACAAGTGCAGGGGTGAGACAGCTGCAGAACAGGTCTCTCCTCTTGTCCAAGTGTGATACCCATATAGAGGAGAGTTCTTGCTGACAAGATTGATGGAGAAAGTAAACGTTAAAGTCAACTGTAACTGGGCTTTTATATTTGCACTGGGTGTTCCATTTCTGATATGTGGAACTTCACACAGTTCTCACAAAGAAAGGAGAAGAGAAAAAGGTTCTGATTAGTGAACCTTTGCCCTGCTGATTTAGATCATATTAGTAAGACTAATGAAAACTGAGTCAGGATACCAGAACTAAACTCACACCTACAGCAAGCATCAGCAGACCTGCTGAGTGTCAATGATCAATGATCAGACAAGATAGAAACTGAATTTATGGATTAGAAAAAATAATACAGAAAATATGTGTTTTCTTGATAATGGGACTTGGGTGATCTCCAAATGGAATATGTGAGCATTAATGTATTAAAGCCTTAAAAACCCTGAGGGGTAGGAACACTAACACTTATCACACACCATTTACATCTCATTGTTATGTATTTCCTTGAAATCTTACAGCTCAGGACACCGGCCTGTAGCATAAGAAAATTACAACAAAGCTGCTGAAATTCTTATTACTATACCCAAGACATGGTACCAAATGCACCCTTATTCCTTGGATATCCATATATTGTTGGTCATAACATACCAAGTATCCCTGTGGAGGTTTCTCCCTCTCTATACATACCAACTTTTGTCCTGACAGGACTTCCAGGAGCGCCATCAAGATTTTGCCATCTTGGATATCAATAAACAAGTCTTTCACTTTCAAAGGAGGCTTGCACTGCGAAGAAAAGAAACCAAGTAGCTTTTAAAGCAGTACTGTTTGATAAGTCACCATGATTTCAGAGTCAGAAGGAGAATTTTACAAGACACAGATACTAGAAGTAAATCATAGCCTGCGGGAAGAAAGAGCTGACTATTCTTCACATCAGTGGCAATTTTGTCCTAGGAATGCTGGAGCTAAAACTGAGATACAGAACTCATGTAATTGAGATCAGTCAAGGACTAAATCCAGATTTTCCATAACAGAATCTAACCCTAAATACTCTGCTAAGAAGTGACCACCCAAGGGTTGGGTGCTGATCCCTCAGACTAAGACAAGTCTACCAGAAGCAAATACCACTTTATACAGAAATAAGCCTGTGATCCAGCCAGCCACAATGTCCTGTCTCCTCCGAAAGGTTTCTGCTGTGCCATTCTGCTTCCCTGTATTTTCTGAGTACGTTAAATAGCAACTTCTTGTATTGTGTCTCTTTCTTCTCAGCAAACTCCTCCAAAGGTAACTGTGTCCTCACCTCACTGAGGTGTCGGATGATTTGTGCACTGTGAGGCACACAGCCAAATCAGCTCAGTCCTTAGGGGTAGTCTTAGCTGCAGCAATTACACTCTCTTCAGGTGTCACTCACTCACTCACTCACTCACGTGTCCCTAAAGAGCCCAATCTTTTTATCTTTGGATGGGCAACACACTACTGTTCCATTAAGCACTACTCCTGGCAGACTGGGACCACACATTTCCATTACTGGTCCCTAATCTAGCCAAGAGTACTAAACAATGTTCCATGAAAGAAAGCAAGATGTCATTCATTTCAAAATGAAATAAACTATCTGAAAGCCTCAAACCCAAACCTTTTCTATTCTTTCAGTGCTTAAGGCAAGAACAAACAGAACTCAGAAGTGCAGATTACTCCCAATTATCCCATGACCAGCAGAGCCAGATCCTCTCAAAAGATGACCAAGTGGGATGGTCTGCTCCAAAAGGCGACACACCACACCGTAAGTTTCCTGAAGAAGTACAAGAAGACTTCATTGCTGCCTCTGAAAGGAATAAGCCACTCAGCAAGAAGTGCTTCTTTGAGGATAAAGGCAGAAGCCACCTTTCTTGGTTAGTGTCCTCAGGGAATCACCTGTAATTAGAGACAGCTTTGAGGAAGCTCTCATTATTTACGTGGGCATGTTTATTATGCCACTTCCAGGAAAAACATTAATATAGCAGAAGACTTTTGCCCTTTCTCCAGAAAGGCATTTTGCTTTGTTGAATCAGAGAAGAAAAAAATTTGTATGCACTCCAGAGAAAGCTGACCTGCCCACAAAGGTTCTAAGTCTTCATATGCTTGGCACAGCAGAATTAACAGCACCCTACAGCCCTTTTCATGACATAATTCCTTCTGTAAATCAAAGACCTCCTCTACAGTTACATATTTGACAACCCTTTCTGACAACTTCCAAAACTGCAGTTAGTTTAAAGCCCTAGAGCCTGATTCACAAAGGCATCACGTGACACTGTCTTCATTCTGAGAGGCCTTTGGGAGCAATTGCTAGTTAAAACATTTCTAGCTAGCCTTATTCTGATTTTCCAGTGAGTTTTAAGAGGATCTCTTTATGCCTTCAGCAACACTCACTGCAGAATAATGGACTTAAGCAACTATTTACATGATGCCTTTCTTCTAAAATCCCTTTACTGCATCTGAAATGCAATCACTTCCCAAGAACTACAGGAGCTAAACTTACAGCCAGTTTGTGGCCCAAAGTTAGACCCAGTCCGTTCTTTTTGAAATTTAGCCACAGATACTAAAGCATTGTGAAGCTCAAACACCAGTCCAACTTAGGACTTGACTTAGATCAGGAGCTGGTCTCATTTCTTGATCCTTCACTAAGTATTGCTACTGTCTTAGTAATCTTAAGTTGTTTTTCTTCTCTTTTTCTGCATAACAGTGGGAAAAAGCTTCTCAGCATGACAGACCACTCAAGAGACGTAGTACTTATCTGCTATTAATAAGAACAGTGAATTAGGTTTAATAGCCATATTATGTTGTGATTAAGAAACAACTACAGCTTAAAGATACGAAGGGATGTCCAAAAATTAGTTCTGTGATGTAAGTGGATATGTGAAGATCCCATCATACTGCCCCTCACGACATGGCTGACAAGGAATTAATGTCTTCCGTCTTCAGATCTGGGATGAAGATGGGTTCTGAAGAACATCTGTCTTTGGCCATGATGCCTCAGATTTTCAAACTTCCAGTCCAGGGAAGAACACAGACATCACCACCAGAGCAGCCTCAACCACACTTGATTTTATGTGGGCGCATTCTGTGGGAAAATTCTGACCTCATACTAAGTCATTAGCATTAAAGACTTAAATGTACCTAAGATGAACTGAAGCTACCCAAGCATTGATTGTGACTGAAAACAAATTTTAGTTTAGGCAGAAACAGGCTTTAGCTTTCCATCGTCTTCCTCCAAATGTCTCCACATGCACAAAAGTCAACTTTGTTTCCAAATGTTAACTCCTTTAAAAGGATTTAACTGCAATCTGTCTATGGCTGTATCCTTGTATCCCAACATCAAGACTGTCAGTCTTACCTTTCCCAAATGCAGGTTTATCCATCTGGTAAAGGTCCTCTTCTGTACATTTTCCCGTTCAACTAGAAATATCAGAAACAAAAAACAGCACTTAAGTTTCCAGAAAAGAGAAAGCTGGTGGGAAATTTCAGAAACTGATATACCAAACAGAATTCATGAGAGCCCTGTAAATAAAACAAATATATTCCAAACCAGGAGACATAAGTTGAGCTACAGTGTTTTATTCAACTTCTTTGCCCAGACATGAACTATACACTTGTAGATGCATTTTTAAAGGCAGGAGGAAGAAATCTCTCTTAGTTTTGCAATCTTCAATGCTCATCTTCTGAGAGGTGAACATTTATTTATGTGCTGTGCACAGCTCTCCAGTGATGTCACCCTCTGAGCAGGCAGCTTGACCTTTCTATGTGAATTTATAGGATTATTGCTTTGACACCCTCATGCAAATTGGGCTGGCACGGATTCCAATATACTTACTTGCATGCACAAGGAAACAGGACCAACACAACAATTTTGTCTCCATTCTTATGAATGGAAAAGCTACATCAAATCTCATCTTCCCAGTCTCCTAAGCAGTACATTTAAAATCAAAATTCCAAGTCCCTAGATTAAAGAATCATTTTATTTATATTGGAATAAGACGAGGAGTTCTTGTTTCTTGCCAGAAGTGCTGTATGCTAGGTGCTGTACAAACAGCTCTCAGGCCAGCTGAAGAGTTTTTAATCACATCTGCCATTTCCTGAATCCATTTCCATAGTGAACTACAGCAAAAGTGCAAGGGGAATCATATTACTGACCAGCTTTCATTTACCTTCTAATATAAAAAAGTAAACCATATATTTAATATAAATGAAGTAGACTGTCAAAGTAATATTTCATTTTAAAGACAATTATTCTCGAGTGGTTCTCAAGTTTCTCTTGAATTAAGAAAATCTGGCAATTTATGAACAAAAACCATTAAAACTAGTTATATGCTGTATTTCAATTTACTCATAGCGTATATCAAATATATTTTAAAACCATTTTGTGTTTCTTCAGCTCTACAAAAACAGCTAACCCATCTACTGGGAAATCACATTCTGTGAAAGTCTGGTTTGTTTTTATTGGTCAGACTGATTACAGGCCAAGCAGTAGCTTCCGTAAATCAAATTTTAATATTGTTCTTTTTGATCATTTTAACTGAAGGGTCAGCAGCTTCTAATCATATGTATAATTGTTTTCCTTATTTTGATGCATTGGAATAGAGCTTTCAGCATGAAGCACATCTGTCACTTTTAAGTCCTCTTATTCCATAAACCTCATTTTATATAAGATTGGTTAAAAAAAAGTCATTACCCCTTAAGTGCTTTAGAAAACATGGAAAATGCCAAACTAATTATTGCTGTTGGCTTTTCTTTTAAAATGTCTTAGAAGAATGTGCACAGATTTGAAACAGCTCTCTACAAATGAAACTGTAAATTATATTAGGATTCCAGAGTATCTGTAAAACACCCACAGCATTTACCACCTACAAATCTCAAAGTACAATAAACTGAGAGATGTGTCACATATTTCTTGGGCTTCCCTTCCTTCAGCACCTTGACCCCAGAACTGGCTTTCCGTGCACTCCCGCAGCCAAGGCTGAACAGAAGTGCTACGTGTCACCCAGGGTGTAACTTCCACAATTGATCTGCTAAAATTAACCTTTGAGGGTGGGTGGAGGTTAATGTTAAGCCAGAACTTCTCCCAGGTATACTCCTTTCTGTTCAAATACAGGTGTTGGTGCAAAGGGGAAGGCAGAACAGACACAGGGGCTAGCAGCAGGCAACAGGACCACCTCTTAAACTTGTCTGAAATGCTCAGGAATGCTTGGATGGGGATCAGTGCCAGGTTTTGGGAAGGAAAGGAGACCTTATCAAATGGGCTGGATATACAGACTTCCAATGTCAACCAAAATCAAAGAGGAAACACAGAGGGTACACAGAAGCAAATATAATGTTTTCTGGTATCATCAGAGGCTTAGTTTCTTGTCCTGTTTTTCACCAGTCACTTTGACAACCTTCATTTTCACAGTAAATAAGGATGCAAAAGAGAGCTGTGTTTATTTACAGATCATCCATAAAACTGAGCATACATTGGCTTCTAATTTGGCTGCAGAAATTCTGCCATGATGCAAATTAGGAGTTGCACATATGCCTCCAAGGATGGGTGAGCCAAGCTGGTATTACTGCTTTGGGAAGCTCACACACCAGAAAAAAAAAAAAAAAAAAAGAAAATAGCACATTCAGGGAACACTTGCATACATGGACAGATTTCTGAGATGAATCACAGAACATTTCAATGGCAAACAGCCTCTTTCCAGGAAGAGCAATGACTCCATAATGGGCACTATTTGATTCTGTAATAGTCTAAAGCAACAGTAACTGGATGGGAAGAGGAAAACGGAGGAAATGTGTTTATAAAATCCCTAAGGTAGAAAAACCTCTAATGCAGTCCATATGCTCGATGGCAGAGTTAATGGGAAAAGTTCAGCACAGGTATTTACTGATGTGTGCCTTTAACTACTATTCTTCTCTAGCTTTGTGGACCTCCCAGTTTCAGTACAGCCCCTCTTCTCCACAGCCTTTTCATTTAAGATGATTGTAGAGACTCTATAAACTTTATACAGTTTCTATAAATTAAATAGAATCCTTTTTTCTCCTTCACACCTACTATTACATAAAAGCAAAGAAAATCATTCAAGACTAAAGTCCCTAGTGCTTATGTATATAGTTTACTGAACTGCACTGTGTTTACTGGGCAGCTAGAGAGTAATAACACCATTATAAAATAATTACACCCACATATAGCTGGCCTGCACACAAATACCATGCTGGAAAAGAAGAATTCTTGGTGTGAGGGTTGGATTGAAAGATCTAATGCCGGAAGGTAGTGAAAGTTAGGAACTGCCATTTTGATTCAGCTCATACCTTGGCATAAGAGAAAAATTACCGAGAGAAATTTTGATCACCACACAGAAGCTGAGTCTTACATACTCTTCCAGTAAACTCAACTGTAACTTCACAGGAGGGTTGAAGGTTTTCACAGAAGGGTTGAAAATGTTGCAGTGGCACAGTATTAATATCAAAGTGCATGTGTAAGTCACTGAAAGGCATTAGCTGCAATAATTTAGAGGGGAAGAAACCCCTAGAGAAGGAAAAGGTGTGCTGTTAGGGTGACGAACCTGTTCTATAACCCACACAGTTCTTTGCCCCACACTGTGTCCTAGAGGACAGGAATTTGGCAGAATTTGGCTCAGCCCCAGTATCTGCACTTTAGTAAGTCTGCAAATAAATATTCACAAAGATACACCGCTTTGTCAAGTCTTATGGCAGAGGCAACTAATTTGTCAAAGACTAAAACTAAGCGATTTCAAAAACCACTTGGGTAGAATTCAAGGTTAAGCTGCTAATGCACAAGGGAGTTCAGCTGCTTTCCTGCATGGCACTATTTTCTTCCCCATCAGTCTAGAAATTCCTCAGGCATTTACTAACGCCATTTCTTCCTCTCTCAAATCTCCTCAAAGGTCATTACCGTTGCGTCACCTACAGGAAGCCAATCCCAAACAGCCTCTACATTCAACAGCAAATTTGAGATAGCAAATATTGATTTGCCTCTAAATACTATTTATTCTGTTGTTGTAGAACCAGTTATGAATAATCCTCTGAGGCACACCATGGTGGAGCTGGGCCCACCAAGGAACTACGAAACGTAGAAGTTGATTTGGATGGAACACTTGTCAGTGTGTAATTACAAAGCTTCAGAAAACTGCTTGATTTGCATGTATGGATATTACTCCCAAAGCAAAGCAGAAGGACACTTAAATTTGCTTCCAAACCTATTAGCATTTCATCTAGGATATCATCATCAGATGACGTTAAAGCCTTCACAACAGGCCAAGCTGGCTTTTAGATCCACTTGCAACTTACCTTCCAGACATCTTGCTAAGTACCAGTTTTATAATATGCACAAAAGCCAGCTTCCTTGTTTCTACCACAATTTACAACCCCTATAGATACAAGATATACCTGTTATTAACAAGAAGCAAGTTTGCAAGATGGAAATGATGGTGTTGGCCACCTAACTGTGACAGAGGATGCTTTAACTGCCCTTGGCTTGGGAGGCCCATATTCACTTCATAAGTAACCAGTGGCCACCACAGAACTAGCTCATAACGTGCATGGCTCTGGAGGCATCCCAGCATTTGCCAAAGTCTTTGATCTGAAGAAAACGGCACTTCTTATTACACAACAAAAATATATGGGAAAATGTATCATAATTAAATACTACAGCCTAACTCCAAAGTGGAATGTGGTTCAGACACCCTAAGTCTTGGGAAATGCAAATTCCTTTCCTTCTGCCTTCCTCACCCCCAAACCCTCATTCACACAGTTAAGTAGTCAATCAGTTTCTAGTGAACACATGCTAAACAATCTACTTTTTAACTCCAGGCCAATAAATAAAACAAGAACTGGATTTTAAACTTGGCTTCATAGTGCTCCTGCATTGTGACTCAGCCTAGGTATTTCTGATTACTAGGCATCATACTATCAAACCTGAATACTCTTTTCTCTGCAAACAATGCCCATGAAGGAAGCCAGACTGACATCTTAGAAAATTGATTTTACCTAAAATTGCTTATTTGTGATGATGAGAGATGCAAGTAATTGCTTGCAGGCAAATAAAGGCCATGCCGTTAGTTACAGTAAGTGGTCAGGTATTAGACAGAGGATGTTGATGCCAGATACCAGATACTGTATGTGACAACTGCAAGGCAGCACAGATCCTTGTCCGGGAGACCTTCTTCTGTTCAAACACGACACGTGGGACAAAGTTCAAATGAAAACACCAAAGACATGGCACATGCAAGCAACACATCTGACATGGGAAGGCTGATTAAAGGTGTGCTGTAACAAAAATAAAAGGGGGGTGAGCAAGGGAGACTGGGTGGGGGGTAGCAACTGACAGCAAAATAACTGGAGAGTAGAAGACTAAATGTGTAAATTAGGGCAGGGAAAAGTGCAATTAAATTTTCCAATTTTGTTTCATCTCAACACAGAGTTACATAAAGCACATTGAACGCTCAGAGACTTAGTCTATATTATATGAGATGAAAAAATATCTCACAACATGAGACAACATATAGGAAAACACATTCCTCTCATGTATATGGTGCAGTTCAGCTACACTGCTCTCTGAGTACTCAGTACTTGCATGTAAAAATCTCCATATTTGTAGGAGTGTGAATTTTAAAGGCATAATCAAAGAATAAGGAATAATTTTATCCAAATTGCCCACAAAATTCATTTTACAAGCTTCTGAATTCCTGTGAATTCTATATTTTCCTTGTGCTTAAGAAACCCCCAAACAGCTTAAAAGATTCATATAAATTTTCTGATTGATCTATACAGGGGTTGAAGGCTTTGTTGTGTACCATATGCCAATTTGATATAATTTAGAGCATATGAAATATTAAATCTTAAAAACTCTGGTTTTCTAAAGGAAACATTAACTACACTATATAACACGAGTCTGCTCTCAAGTTACCTCCTATGAAACAGGGCCTCTAAGCCTTCCAGATGAAGTTGTTAAGTTAATTGTTTGTTGAAACTGACCCATTTATTAGGGTCCTTATTAAATTTCTATGGCAGGTGTTGAAAGCTTGAGGCTTTTTCATTCCATAGAAGTTGCAGAGTCTGAGTCTTACTGGTTCAAAATTCTCTAAAACTTAGGTTGGTCCTGCAGAACACAAACATTGTAAGATCCCAGGCGTTACATTTTCATTAGCTGCAGCTAAACAGGTTTCTTTTGGAGTTCAATGTCTGGTTATAGCAAAATATTTACTGCTGCAATTGGTATATTAGGATTACATGCACCAGACAAATATTACAGGATGAATATGAGATTTCTAAAAAACTCTCAGTGCTTCAATCCTCGCAATGTCTGAGACAGATGTTCCTCTTACCAGAGCATTAGAAAGATGAATTTACTTGTAAATTCTACTAGGCTCTGGAAGAGAAATCCTACATAAAATATTACTATTAGAGCTGATCAAAATAGCTTCCAATGAAAGGGATTTATATTTCCCCCTTGAAAACTAATTTGATAGTGGCAGATGGTAAAGATTCCCCTCCATGTACCCTTCAATCACAAAGCAAACATCTTTGTTCTCATGACTCTTTATACACATGGAAAATGTTATTGAACAGATTAAAAAAATTTCTCTTTTACATACCAGGAATGTTACAAAACAAAAATCTGACAAGGTTACAAAAGAGAAAAACAATTCTGTTCTGAACACTTTGAATGAAACAAATATTAGTGTTTACTGGGAAGATTGCTGGACCCAAAAAAAGTATTAATTAGGTTAAATTCAATGGGTTTGGAATCAATCTAACAAGTGACTTAAGTGTTGATCCAGCAAGACGTTTTCAGGCTGTGCAGCGCACCTCTTCTGGTTTATTACACACTGTTCAGGGATCATAATATCTCCTTCTGCACAAGAAAAGAAACAGGATTTGCTGTTACCAGCAATGGCCATTAGGAAAAACGCAACAACAACCAACATCTTGGTTCAAGAGTTGTTCTTCTCCCAGAGTTCATGGTATTCCAGTGCTGTTTGCTGCACTAGTCCGGTTTCTCCAAACAGGTCACCTCCTGGGACTGCTTATGTTTCTTGGAGATATTGAGGTCCCCAGCTCTGCAGCAGCCAAAATGTCCAACCCTTGTCATTGCTGGAGTGCTGAACTCTGCTTCAAAGCACAATGCTTAACTTTCAGTTTCAACCTCCTGCACCTTTCCTACCTGAGTACATCAGGTCTGATTCTCTTCGCTTGCTCAAAAATAAAATCAGAAGTGCCCTTTTGAAGCTAACAAAATTATAGTAGCTTCACTCAGCCAGGAACCAGTTAGCCCCATCTTCATATCGGTTGCAGAAATGGCTCTTGAATCACATTCACATTGACATGGTTTTACTAGCACTAGCACACTTTCCCTCCCACATGGAGAAGAATGCCCCATATCCATACCAATATCTGCACCAGTATCTATGCATCACATCTAACATGAGATCTCCATCCTCATCCTTTGGCATCTAAAAAGAAAAGTACAACATCTTCCAGAAACTATCCTACATCAATCAAGTAAGGGCTTGTCATGGAGTCCAGTCCATTTCATCTCCACTGCTCTGCATTTACCTTTAATTGTTGTGGCAAACCTGGAAAGCCTAAACTGTGAAATTCTTCAAGTTTTTTGACTTCCAGAGAGGAGAAAAAAATCCTTTTTGTTGAGACATCAAAATCTGAAATGCACTAAGATATTCTGCTATACATCAGATCTGACAACAGTGCTAAAGCCTGAATAATTTGAGATGAGCAAAGAAGCCAAACGAAATCCACACTATGTGTCAGGGTTATTTGGTTATTTCTTGACATTCAGAATCAGATGAGAACTAGCATGTCCAGAGTCCCACTGTTTCCTATATTTGTCAGTTAATGTTAATAGGTTGGTGCTTAACTGTACTTTTATGCATTTAAAACCATTGTAACTGAATTTGTGAGCAAAATGAAGAAAATGAAGGTGCAAGGGGCTTTAACACAAAATCTGAGCTCTCACTGTTAGTGAGCAGGACCTTTAAAGCACCACAGGATGGGACAGAAGAGCTGAGAATACAACTGCCAGAGGGGTATAATCCTCTTTGCAATTTGCCTTTACCTGTGGCAAACTTAGAAGACAGAAATTTCTTCTTTTAAAATCAGGTATCGAAAGTCAACCACAAATGTGTCACAGAACTACCTTGCAGGAGCCCTGAAATCACAAAGAATTGCTTGTTGGAGCGCTTCTGGCTTCCGGATTTCTCTTTTTTACTTCTCCAACTGTCCCCAAACAACGAGATTACCCAGCCAGTACATCATCCAAACCAAGAAGTGCTTACAAAGCCTTCTGAACAGGACACTACAGCACCAGAAGAGGTTCAGAAGTAAAACTTAGTTATACATGTGCAGTACTGCAAAAACAGTAGTAAAAGCCAGAAGGAGTAACTCACTGCAGGGACCACCAAAACCTACTGGTGTGCTCAAGGAAGGGAGTGGCCTCGGGTGGGTCTCCCTAGTGAGAAATATGAAGAATCCAGAATCACACTGTCTTCTGCCTCTCTCCCACTTACCCATCCCTTTAATGTCTCTTATCAAAGCCAATAAGCAGCACGGAAGAAATAGAGTGAGGAGCATGGTAATCAGGTGAGTATTAGAAACATGCAGAAATACATACAACTCTGAGAGCAAAAGATTGAAGAGATTTACAGAGATTAATATTAACTAGAGAAAAATCCTGTGGCTTTGGAGGAATAAGCAGATGCTTTGTTCATTGTGGGCCAGACATGTGATCTGAAGTAGAGGGGTACAAAACTATTCTTGGAGGGATGAAGAGGAAAACAAAACCAAAAACACAACATAAGAGATGGGAGCTACATTGTGTGAGGTGCTGTATTGCAGAGTAAGGTAACCACCATTTAAAAATGGATGAAGGTGGAGTGTAAGGTGCCAAAGTTAGATTAAAATGGATAAAAAGCTGAACTACAGCAGGGGTCCTTTTGAGATGCATTTTATAAAATCCAGGAACCCAGTAGTGATGAGTATACACCCCTGTGGAGTTGCCATTCATCTTAAATGACATGTTGGGAGGCATTCTAGGAGGTTTCAAGGGAGTTACGCCTGCTTTTCAAAGAAAGAGAACCTGCCACAGAAGTTGCGGGCAGACCAAGGATGGCAAACTTCTGAGTGTTCAGCAAAGTCAATCATGCAGCCTCCCGCACAAGATCCTAGCTGACCCCTACTCTGCCTCCCTCCAGCCCAAACACAGGCTCCATGTGCAGCACAGCAGAAAGCCTGGTCCCCTCTGCACACTGGTGAGCACTGCTTCGTTAGCATGGGGAACCAAGAGCTGGAAATACTGGGCATTATTCTGGGTGATACTATCCAGCTGCCAAAAGTTAGCAGATGAAATTTTTCTGAAGTCAGTAGCAGTCTTTCTTTTGCTCCAGAAGGCTTTAAAAACACGTTATAATGTGTGAAGATCATTCAGAAATAGTATTGGCACAGCTTACCAATTAATCAAAACTAGAAGGTGTCAGACAAAATCTTGGGACTGGGCTTGGATTAAGGCCTGTGGTAACACTCATCCCAGTTCTTCCTGAGCCTCCCAGAATGTGACAATGCAGCCCTCAAGTGACTGATGTTCTTGATGGAGCTCCATATTTTTAGCTGCACGCCTGAAGGCAGGTTTCAACAAATCTGCCAGGATGAAGACCCAAGGAAAAAGAATGTGTATATGGGCTCTCTTGTTAGGAGGATCCAACAGTAAAAGAGCACCATTTTATGGTATTAAACCAATGTCATGAAATACCACAGTTGTAGACATTTCACACATCTTCAACACTGACACTGACAGGCCTCCTCACTTTGTCATTAAGCAGTTCACCTGTAGCCTCCAGGACAAAAGCCAACTCTCTACTTCTCTATTTTTTGCAACTCTTTTCCAAATTTCAAATGAGAATATGGAAGGAACCATGAAAATTCACCCTTTGTCCTTCATGGCCAACATGGAACATCCACTCAGAAGGAAAGGCAAGCATAAAAGAATTTGGATTTAAGTGCCAAGCAAATATTTGTGTTATTTACAGACATTTTCAGAAACAAAATTACTCATAGCAAGAAAATCTGCTTTCAAGCAAAAACCCTGTTATTACGTAAGTATACTCTGTGTTTGCGCTGCACCTTTAACCCAATTAGCTCTGTGATCCTCCTTATCAGACTTTCCTGTCCTTGGGGACAATGCATAGCATTGTCTCCTGTCACAAAGGAGAAAATGGGAGGACCGACAACTTCAGGGACCAATTATCATGCAAGTAACAAGCCCTTCCTTTAATACACTCTATGGTGCTCATATAGCATCACATCTTTCCAAAAGGCAAGTTTAAATTAAAAAAAAAAAAAAAAAAGGCTCGTGGAAAGAACACGTATTTTGTTGCTTTGAACTGTGCTCAACATGCGTAACGATCCCTCCTGAGATGGGTTTAAGAGATACACTTCAAAACGGGGATGTAAGCCATTTGTTTGCTGTATTAGCTTGTACTAGGAAGCAGTTAATCTGACATTCCAGAGAGAGGTGGACCTTCCAATATATGTCATAGTGCCTAGCACAAGAGGAATAAAGGCACTTTGGCAAGAGAGGAAGGACCACCAGCACAAGAGGGGTGTCAAACAGGTCTCTGGCAGCAGAGTGTTAAGCAGCAGTGTGTTAAGCGGCCCTTGACCCAAGAGCACTTACATATCCAAACACTATCACATTGATGCTGCTGATGCACTGATGCTCCCCCGTTACTCTTGCACTGCCTTGCATCTCCCACCCCACGCCCTAACAACAGGATTCTGGTTAATGTGTGTTCCTCACATTTTTTTATCCATTTGCCACATCAAATCATGAATGTTGTGCAATGGGAATAATGCAGAGCATGAGGGCTGACAGCATTCCTGTTGCCGTAGGAGTCAGAAGAACTCTAATCAGTCAGCTCCTGTGCTGCCTCTTTTTCCTCTTTGACAGGCACACCTCCCAATTTCAGCCCAGAGGTACCTTCAGAACTGGAATGTCCATGCTCTCCAACAGAAAAAATCACTTTTCAGCCTCCATTTTTCTTAATCAGTAGGATGTGAGATGGATGGATGAGCAACAGAAGAGGACAGTGAGGACACCTCTGCTGTCAGGACTACACACTCCAGTTCCTTATGGCAACTGAGCTGGACAATCCAGTAAAATAGGAAAAGACACCAAAAGCACCAGGAAGGCTGTGCTGCACACAGACTGATGTCTGCAGCTCCTTGTCAACACTACTGAGATCAGGTGAGCTAGTACAAGCATGGACATTGCATACAGGGTGACAGGGAATGACCTCACTCAGGCCATGTCTGTGCTCAGACCAAGAGACTTCAAAGTTGTTTTAGTACTGTTTGTATATAACTTGTGTAAGATTCTTTTATAAAGAGCTCAGGTATCTCACATAGCTGTGCTGGAGCCAGGTCAGAGCCATTCTGCCTTCACGTGGCACTTTCAGCTGAGAAGCCTTCACAGGTGGTCAAGGCCCTGTGCAGCAGTCAGTGCCTTGCCTTGCTCACGCCATCCAGCCACTGCTTAGTTTTGAGAGCCTGGTTTTAAGATGAGAAGCTTAAATCTTGTGAAGAGTTTCTACTCTTTACAGCTGTATGAATTGACCCAAGGCAAACTAAACATTTCAGAAATATGAAACATGACTCATGGTTTTTGAGAGCCAGAGTCCACATATCCTCAATGTGTGTCATTTGGGATCACGGAAAGACATTATTAAGTATTCCAAGGACTCTGGCAGGCTTGAAGTGTGCATGGCAATGAGCTTCATCAAAGCACTTGCAGCAAAGTCAGACCAGAGAATTGAGTAATCATGACTAAAACATGCTCATACAGTCAGTTCCCCCCAGGACTAGAAACAAACACAGAGAAAAAAAATCAAGAACGCAACTACCTGATTGCAGCCTCTTGCATGGCAACAGGGAAACAGCAAGTCCTTAAGCAGGAGATGCTACTTTGAAACTGAGGTATCATTAAAAAAAATAAACAGACTCTCGATGCCAAACAGCATAGAGACTCTGCTGCAACATATTGCTAGGAACATCACGGATACCAGAGTATGACCTCTATTAAAAAATCCTACGTAAAGCATGGCAAGGAGAATGCTCAAAGTCCTAAATATCTGCAAGAATTCCTTTCAGACCTTGGGCAAATTTCCATGATCTCTGTGCTTCTCATCTCTAACAGTAGAATCATTCACACTTTGAAAGCATCTTGAAATTGAACCCACAAACACTGACTGCAAAGTCAGGCCCCAATGTTTAGAAAATACGGAATTCATAAGATGATTTTTGTGATGCATCCAACAATATCACAGCTGCTGACCAATAACGTCATTTAGACAACCGAGCAAGGAATGGCAATAGGACTTGATACGACAGTGTAGCTCTCTTGTGCTAATTTTGTTTGCACATGTATGAAGTTTGACCCCAGTGCAGTAAAGTTGTAAAGACAGCAACACCTTTTGCCTACTAACCCTGTGATACTGGAAGCAACAGAGAAGAACAAGTTACAACTCCATCAGCAGACCAGTCCTCCCTTGCTCACCAACACAACATTTACAACATTCACAACACAGTCACTTGAAAAGTCAGGATGGGAATTTTGTTTTAGTGTAACTTCATTTGGAAGAAGAAAGTGAAACTTTTCATGATTATCTTTGAGTTTATTTTTCCATTAATAATTATGACTGCAATTTAGCTGTAAGAATGGCTTTGAAAATATACCTTCTCCATTTCAATTTGTTTCTACAGCTGCAGAATTACATTGTTTAACTTTTCGTTCTTAAGTGGATTTCCTTCGGCTTTAGTTCCCATTTAATAAAGTGACTAGTTTACTGAAAACAGCCTCCGCTGTTTCAGTGGATTAGTGCAGTAAAGCCTAACTTGATTGAAAAATAACTTTGCTCCATGTTGCTTTACTGCCAGTCAGCTCACACAGACTACAGCTGTGTCTGGACAACAGACCAGTTATTTCACATTTTGTTTGTTTTCAAACGGTCAGCAACGGCAACACCAATGACATGCACCCTCTTCATTTCCATGTTCTGTGGCGTGTGCAGAGTAGGTGGGAATCACTTAAGTGGAGACGTTGTCAGGAGAGGGCTTTGCTGCTCTGCTGAAGATCAGCAGTTGATGAAAGCAAAGAGAGCAAGTATGGACCAAAGACAGCAATATAATTACTTACAATTCTATGCCAGATGAAACACGTGGGTGGCAATTAAGTACAAAAAGCTTGTCAGAAATCCCTAAGCACATAATTTAATCAGGATTTGATGCCATGACACCACAACATGCTGCACACCTCTTTAAGGTCTGCAGAGCCTTCACCCCTCACTTTTCTCCCACCCTGTAGTACTCTGGGCACAGCTGTGTTCCCCAGAGACTCTTCCACAGAGACAGCACCCACAGGTCAAGATAGGCATCAGGATTTAGCTTTTATTTATCTGCTAAAACAAGCAGATTTAATCCATGCAGCATTTTATTATGGTGTAAATAATAGTTGCTCTGTTCTTTGAACAGTGAAAAGGTTTAATTTTAGAGCTGTTTTTTTGTAGGATGATTACATTAAACCCCACACATGTAAGCAAACAAAGTTTCTTTGACATTAAGAGATGAGAAGCAAGGACCATGGGCCTTTCAAACTCCCAAGACAAACCTTATCTGCCTTCTCCTACCTTGGCCAGAAAATTAAAAATGGAGATAACTGTTGACTTTTACAAATACAAGTATTGGCTCCTATATCTCTGCTGGAAAAAAATCAACCAATTGATTTACTTCCATGTCCACTGAACATAGGATTTTAAAGTTTAATTATATAAATCCTTCCATTTACATGCTTTCAGGCCACTCTCAAAAAAAAATTAAAAAGACATAATCAGGTATAGAAGTGCAATTATATAGGAAAGGATATATTTTTGTCACAAACAACATGCAAGCAAGTAAGGACTTTGAGTTTCTGAGTAAGTAAATTAAAATTTACGAAATAAAGACAAAAAGTACATAGACAAGTTCATAGTATTTGCAATTTCAACAGAAATCTCCTTGGTATAAAGAACATAAAATAAGTGAGAGACAACAGTCTTCTACAGAACTGGACTGTTAAGGAAGATGTGAAGGGGTTAAGAGGTGAAACCATCTGTTTTCTGGAGGAATTGCCAGTCAAAGGAAGAACTTTCTGCTGGTATAACCTGACACTATTCCTCTGAATTTCTAGAAACTTAGTAAATTGATCCACGCAATTTTATAAAGGGGCAAACATAAGAAATTATCACTATACTGATTTTACAAAAAGTTACAGCTGACTGATTTGTCTAATGTCACACATGAAGCCAAGTGACATCTTGAGCCTTGCTCTTTAAGTCACACTTTTCATGGTATGCAAGGATATGCTTAAAAAGCACTGACTTGATTTGAGTTGCTATGAAAACGATGGATCTTTAAACTGCAGCTTGTGAGGGCCCTTTTCTTAATGAAATCCACTGAGATACTGGACTCCACAGCTAAAATAGGTTTTACCATACAGGTTTGAAGCGAATGAATCTGGAGCAGAATGTACTTGCTATAAAAAGTAAGAGAGAAAAAAGTCTTCAAACTGACATTTGTCCCAAGAGTCACATAAAATTTCATGTCTTAGGGTTGTCTTCCAGAGAAAGGAATGTTTCCCTGGAAACATGTTTCTAAATACAGTTGCTCCACTCATATCTTGCACTAACAGTTTGTTCTTCAAGCACAGAGACAGGCTAATCAATGTTGAGTTGATATCCCTGAAACTTGCTGCTCTAGTCAAATCTCACAATTTCTCAGGATCCCCCTATTTTTAATAACTGAGAGCATAACAAAAACATAACCTGTGGTCCAAGTTACTTCCAAAATGGATGCAAGTCCTCATCTCATACTTTAGCAGTAGCCCTAATGCATCTTTAACCTCTCGCATAAAAACAGAGATGCTGTACTGCTAAATACTCTTCACATCTGAGACAGCTGGTGCTCAATCAGGTACCACAGGCATTCCAGGAAAGGGACTATATCCTGACTTTGTACCATGCCTGGCACCAATTCCTTATAAAAGAAGGATAAGGATCCAGAGCTGTCCCAGTTAAGCTATGACTAATTACACATTTCTGAGGAGCTCCTGGTAACTGGTGGAGGAAATCTGTGAAGTCACCTTGGTGTGTGGTTTCAGGAGATGGGTTCTGTCCTCATCCCAGGCACTAATGTAAGCATTAGTCTTAGTTTCCTCATAGACAAAGCATAAATGCTGGTGAATACTTCACTTTTAGAGTGCAAGAAGAAGGAGCTGCATATTTCCAGCATCCCTTCTGGTGACCCTGAACTTCTTGCCAATATCCACCTACAACTAGGAGGCAGTGCTGGTCCTGGCATGTCTCCTAACTAGATCTCCAAGTTTGCAGTGGGTTTGGCAGAGTGTAATTGCTGTCTTGTGTCTCCGCCTAGGAAGAACCAGCTCTGAAAAAAGTGGATAGGTGATACCAGCCTTTGCCCTATCATCTTTATGCTTTACCAGAACAGAAGTGCTGGAAGACATCATGCTTATCTCTTGTGCCTGCTTACCTGACAGATGGACTTCTCTGGAGACAAACAGGTATTTTATCTTTTGATACAAGAATGGTGGCAAGAGAAAGATTACTTGATCTGAATAAAGGAAGACTTAAGATTTGACAGAATATTTTTTTCTCCATGTGTGAGATCTCTCATCAGTGGCACTGAAAGACTAATTTGCTGTCTCTCCCAGCAAAAGAACTAAGGAACATCAAATGAAAATATCAGGGTGCAGGTTTAAAAACAAAATTAAGGGGACTGCCTCTTCACACACAACACAGTTGCACTGTGGAAGTCCTCACAGCCAGACACTGAGGATTCAACACATTTAGTGAGAGCTTAAGCGGAGACACAGTCACAGAAGGGAAATTCATCTGGGCTTATTCACCAACAAACTCCCTTCTGGCTCTGGAAGTCCCTGGTTTGCAAATAGTTGCAAGACTAGACAAGGAAATTGTGAAAATTTCTTGGTCTGTTCTCATACTAACTAGGTATATTTGGCCACTGTCAGACAGACACTTGGCTGAGCAGACCTTTGGTTACAGGGCCCCAGTACATTCTCCTATCAGGTATTGCAGTGGACAAGTCTCAGCTATGGGAAAAGTCAGAGAGAACCTGGGCTGAAGGCAGTCTGACATATTCCTAGGTTGAAGCAAAAGACCACTTTGGATAAAAGGCCTTGGGAGATAGAAAAGAAGTGAGGAACCTTTGTAGTTTCATGCTCGTATAGCAGTAGGAAGGTGAGACGTTTGGGTTTGGTTTTCTTTTCCACTATTACCCACTCTGTCCAATCTACGGTCAGACTTCCACCACTGCAGATAAGTAGATGATTGTATCATACTTGACATCAATTGACAGTCTTCTTTAAGTGATCTTGGATGGTCTCACCCTTAGATGGACTGAAACATTAAAAAATATGTAGGAAGAGGGAAGATCTGGATAAGACAACCCTTTTTGGCCACCTGCTCCAAGAGCCTTTCACTCACTTCTACTGTTAAAAAGTAACATGCCTTGTTAAAGTCAACTGCTTTAACAAATGACTTTATTAATTTCAAATGTACTACCCTATTTATAAAACAGTTGGCCTTGTTAAACCAGCTGTCTGTTAATAAAACAGCCCTGAAAACTTTGCGCAGTGTGTGTCTTACAGGGTGTAGCTATCACAGAGCCCATGGGTGGGAGAGAACTATTGGCATCCAAAGTTGGACACACACAGAAAAACCCCTGCAGTAAGCATAAGAACCAAAGTAAATAAATAGGTCTCCTGTCACACCCTGAAGGTTGCCACCACCCAACGCTTGCCAAGGAAAGCACATTCCAGATATGGGGCCCTTCCTGACTGCCACAATTACTCCCAGAAACAGGTCTAATCCATCAGACTCCGGATCTCTATGGGAAATCAAAAGCCAGAAATAAAGTCAGGAAAGTGCTAAAAAAATTATTCTCAGACAGGTCACCACAGAGAATATTTTTAGACCAGAAACAGTCTGCTCGATGTGGGCTAGAGCAAAGAGCAGTTACTTTCTCTTACCCTAACAGCGAGCACTATTTCATTGATGCCAGCATCCTCTGGAGATTTATTTCTCCATCCCCTTGCAGATCTGTTTAGCTTAGCCTGACCCCTAATTGCATCCCAGAGATCAGCAAATGCCACTTCTGCCTGCTTTGCCTGGGGCAGTCCCTGCTTCCCCTTGGGCTGACTAGGCTGTATGAAAATGTCCCTTCTTTCCCTCCCTTCATCAGGAGAGCTTCTTGTAGCGAAGTGTGTGTTTGCTGAGCAGCTAAGGATATGGAAAATCCTGCTATGGAAGATTTTCCTAACAATGTAAATGCTTGACAGACAAGGTCACCATTGTATTTACTTGCTTTAAAAAGCAAACATTACAATATCAACTGAGTATTTTTAAAGAAACCTGCATCTTGCACAAGTGCCAGCACCTACTGTCCTATGGCTTTGGCCCATCCTGGGATTTCTAGAATAAGCTCTGGGCATAGAAATTCTCAGTCAAAGATAAGAAGAAAGAATTTCAAGCAAAGAATTTGACTGATAAATTCTGCACATGTGGTGCTATATGAGAATGCTTTCTCAATTCAAAGCGTCTCACTGCTGCCTCTATTCTTTTCTGAGGGGAGAAAAAAAAAGTATTTCTTAACTGGTATTTTTTGAGGAATTGCACCTGGAGCAAGAGAACGCCACAGTTATCAAAAAGGACTCTGTGTTCTTACTGAGGAAGCAGTTCAGTCTCCAAGTGCTGCATCTACCCATCTCATGACCTACACATAAGGTGCATATCCAAGCACTTTTCCCACAAAGCCACCTGTGCTACACCCCCAAGGACACATCTCCTTCAGCCTATCTGCCACCACTTGCAGTTTCTGGGCAGGAACTTCTCACATCGGAGTCCTTAAACCTCAGATGATCTGCATACATCTTGAGACACTTATCAGCAGTTTCTTATGGCTTGGAGACTTTGTATTCACTTCAGACATGGAGGTGAGAAGGTAGAATTGTTTTGCACTGAGGAATGCTGTCAGCAATCCACATATTTTGGAGAACACATTTCTTTAACAAGTTTATAGTTTCTCAAGTCGTAACATGGATCAATGAGATGCTGATGGCCAGTATGGCACACCTGAATTTTCACCTTCACTTTAGAAGCACAACTCACACTTTTCCTTCAAATACCCTTATGGTTCTTGCTTCAAATTGCTCGAAAACATCCCTGAAAAGAAGCTATTGTTGTTGTCTGTACTGAAGAGGTTCATGAGTGTTACCAGGTGTTTCAGCTCGCTCTGCAAACCAGTATGCTCATTCCTGGTGAATGCTCATTCCAGTGAAACCCTCTGCTCTAAAAGCGAGTCAGTGGTCTGAGTAGTATCAAGCATATCAGCCACTGGAAATGGATAACTTTTGTCATCTATTGCTTTTAGACAGTAGAAGTTTCTTCCTCATTATGAAGTTACAGACTCAACGAGGCCTAATTCAAACCCACACGTCCTCTGGGTGTCCGTTTGCAAGTGCCCTTGTGCTCCACATCGCTACTGTCAGCGTCCCAAATCACCGTCCCAGATTTGTACCCTCCTGCCAATTCTTCTCAAAACTGCAGAGGCACTCACTGCTAACCCACTTCTGTCGAAATGATCCTCATTTGCTAAATCACCTGTGCAGCCACAGCGGCCGCACCACGGCAGGCAGGAGGTCCCAGGGACGCAGCAGCAATGCCATGGCCAGAGCACCATCCTGCCCAGAGCTGGGCACCCCTGACCCTGCAGGCAACCAGGGCTGCTCTGCGGGACTTCTGACAGCCTGGGACACATGGGGAACTGCCCTCCCTCCCTCCTTTGCCCCAACCTGCAATGAGAAGTTTTACTTGATACTTTGGGTGCCACTGTCTAACACACGCACACTGGATAAGATGCTACTTTTTCTGTCTTTGTTAATCTCTTCGAGCTCCTTTAATTGCAGCTTGGAAGCTTTTTCCAGACTAGTGGCTGGCATTATTTTATCCTTTCCTGGAAGAGTTCAGCTGCCTTTGCTATTTACAGGCATTTCTCTAGGGCTGAATCTCAATTTTTGCTGGGATATGGAGTCACATGTTCCACAGATTATCGCACCATCCATCCCCCTTCTGCTTCTTGAGTCAAATTAGAAAAGAAAAAACAATGTGCATACTTCTCTCATCCCAAAAAGTACATTCTATCCCATTAAAAATTGAGCAACATGTACTTTGAACAGCAGGAATAAATACTGCAGATTCACCATCTTATTATCTGCTCCACCATTCTACCACTAGACCATAATATTCAGTGATGCATTTTAATGATTTTTTTTTTCCTATCATCCTCTCTGCACTCAGGCTCTGTTCCTTTTTCCACATGCAAGCAAGCATTTTTTGCCAAGAGGCCCCTTTTTCCAGGTAGTTTCTGCAGTCCTTCTAGTTATTGTTACTTTGCTTTCGTTTTCTACTCTTTATTTGCTAAATTGTTGATTTGACTCTATTACATACATATCAAGTACCAGAAAATAAAATGTTTCAGAAAAGATCAGAAAAGGCTGGTTTCAGAAAGACCTGGGCTAATCACAAGACCAGCTTGTGCAAGGATAGCTTGTGTCTCACTAAGTGCATGCAGACTCTTTTTGGGGCTCTCCAAATTCCTCCCCTCTTTAACCTGACTTTCTTCCTCAAAGTTGAATGCAAATTGCTTCATCTTGCTTTTGAGCAGTTCTTGTGGTTCCTCACAGACATGCTACTTCTCTGGCTCTTTCTCCAGGTTTGATAATTTGACTTTCAGTAGGAATTTACCTTTACCCCATTGTGTCAGAAATTCATCTCTTTTTATTCAAGGGCAAAGAAAAAAGTGTAGATGTAAATTATATTTTTTTCTGCATGCATCTGAAAAGCAGATAGAAAAGCAAGCACAGCAGACCGATCTCGTAAATAATTCAGGTACATGAAAGGGTCCTCTACAGAAGCATCATTATGTTTTAAACTGCTTTCAGTTTAAATGTTTTCAACAATTAGGAAACAGCTATGCAGGCCACTTCCTTTTAAAAACATCAGTAAGTACAGTATTCTGCAGCTGATTTCCAAAAGGACCACTGACTCCTGTTGTATAATTTGGGTAGGACTCCTTAGTAAGATTAATCAGTAGCTCAGAGCTTGTGGGAAGTGTGAAGTGTGATGCATCAAAAAGAACCATGCAACTGCAGTGTGATGGAAAGTAACACTTTCCATGCCAAAAAGATTCTGGGTGAAAGAAAAGAAGATTAAAAAGGAAGGATTTATGCATATTATTAAGTATATATCAGTCTCTAGATTTTACCTTTGCACTGGTATCAGCATCTCAGATATTTTTGTAGCTCCAGTGATGACTATCCAATTCAAGTCACTGAAGCCTTAAGTTTCTGTAAGTTGTGGTTAAAGTTGCACTGTGCTACTGATTGTTTTTTTTAAAATGCAAAGTGTACTGAGTTTTTCTGACTCATAATCCATTAAAAGACCTGTTGATTTTTTAACTAGTTTATTCTTTCTATCCAACAGAAAGAACTTTTTTATTACAAAATCCAAAATCTAATCCTGTTACTTGCAAAATATCCTTAAACTGTGAATAGGATATAAGCCCTGAAGCCACATTTACAGAGAGACACCAACTCCTCTTTCTGGCACAGAAGCAGGAAAAGAATGAGGTAAGGAGGTGGCACAAGAAAACTGGTGGAGTTCATGGCAAAGGACAGATATCCTGGTGCACCTCTGGAGCCCAAAGCAGTATTTGAAGATTTCAGGTCATCTACACGTTATGACCTAAGCAATATACCTGTTGTTTAACAAACCATTGAAATTACTCACTTGATATTTCTTTAGTAAGTTGCAAATGGTTTTGGTTGTTTGTTTTTTTTAATAGGATTATTTCCATCATCTTTTATTCCTTTGCCAGCTTAGTTTTTATGCTGCATGCTGAAGGGGCTGAAGTATTTGCTTAATGCTTTCAGAAAAATGCTCTCCTACCCTTACAAAAATGTCATTTTTTAAACATTTATTGATGTTTCAAGACATATGACAAGAAACGCAATTAGAGACTGTGATTTGCTCCATATGCATTCCATTTCTCTATTCTCCACAGTAATTTGGGTCCTAAATGTAGATTATATAATTTTTCCAGAAAATCATTTAAAAAGATACTATTAACTCTGGGTAGAGGCTGTTTTCCCCATCCAAGAGTTTGCCTCCTAAAACCTTTGCAAAGCAAAGTCAATTTTTAGTTCATTTTCATTATCTTCAGAGATAAACATAGTAACTTAATAGCATAAGCAGCAAAGAACAACACTGTAGTTCACCAGTACAGTAAATCCATCCTAAAGCTTTTGGAACCAAATTTTTTTTTAAAACCCACATCATACAAAATGCCGTACTAATATAAACTTAACCTAGCAGTTCATTACATAAAAAAAGTTGGAAGTTAACTTTGCATCACCACGTTTCAGACCACATCAGATATTATTCGGTCTCCTGCAGCCAGCAGGTAAACGTAGAGCTGTCAAACTTCATTGCACATTCTGGTGACTGCAGCAGAGAAGTAAATGTGAGTCCACGTGTGATCTCGATTACCTCTGAGTTGCTTTATCATACAGTAATAACATATAATCAATATTAACATCTATAGCCTAGGTAATGTTAAAAATAACTCCTGGTTTTAATGAGCTGGGGCATTAGGAAACACTTCCCCCTGGGTTAGGTTGTCACCCATTAGCCTGCGCATCACGTCCTGGCATCCACTAAAAGGAGGGAAAAATTTAATGACAGGTATCTCAGCCAGCTGCAATTCAACCCAGGAAAGCCTCAGACTTCCTTTTACACCCACTGAGGGCACCTGAATGCCCAGCAAGAAGAGCACATTCTGCCTGCCTCACTTTGCCCCCAGTTTCTTGCCCATGAGAGACTGAAAGCAAACCAAAGCCCTTAGACCTGTAAATTTTTGCCCAGGGAGGTGATGGATTCACCGTCTCTGGTGGTTTTTAAGATGAGACTGGATGTGGCACTTAGTGCCATGGTCTGGTTATCACGGCAGTGTTGGATCGAGGGTTGGACTGGGTGATCTCCGAGGTCTTTTCCAACCCGGTTGATTCTATAATTCTATGAAATATAGTGGCTGTGGAGCATCTGGGTCAGAGCTTATTCACAAGGGAAGGGATACTCTAACAGAACGTAGTGAGGAACAGTCTTTAAAAGGAAAGAAGTTTTATATACTACTTTTAGCGTGAATAATGTACTTGAATAGGTTTATAACTCAGTCATATCATTTGTTATAACCTAGCCTTGGAAACATAGGTTGCAACCAGTACGGTAAACTACCTCACTAACTTAGAAATGTTCACATAGATGGATTCAAATCTTCATCTTGGGAAGCAATCAAAAGCAGAAACACAAAAACAGAGAAATAACTGCCTACAGCAGACTTCATCAGCCACCTAACGTGTTCCCACACCTCATGACACAGCTTCAGGTCTGCAATACCCACCAGGTAGAAGAGACTCAACAGAATAACAATTTGCTTTCTTTTTCATCCTAAACACGACGTGTAGTACCATGTCTGTTTTTCCCTAGCTTTATCTCGGAGTTTACATACCTGATGAGGGCACACAGACAGCTCTTGCGCATTATTTGCCTAGTGTTCTCCATCAATTCACAAACTGATTGGCCTGCACAAAGTGGGAGATAGGGAAGAGCTGTCTAAATTCTTCTGTGATTCTATGGGAAACCAGATGCAGGATTTGATGCCAGATAAAGTTAACCTAGTGGACAAAAGGGTTTATTTTAACTTGGTCACTCGATCCAATTCACTGCACAGTCACACAAACACTTCTGCCAGTATGAGCCAAGGGGGAAAAGGGTGTGTTATAGCTCTGCCTGTCTTGGCAGCAGCACTGGCTTATTTCTATTTAAACTGTATGTTAAAGTATGTCTTAATAGCCTTTGAGCCATTTTATTTAGTCTCTTGAGTCACACATACATCACACAGATTTTTGCTGCTGTCCAGACTGGAGACACTTCATAAACAAAGCATGAGTCCTCACACAGGAGGGAAAATTATGGTATGTCTAACCAAATACTCAGTGATCCAATGACTGCATACAATGGTTGTATTTTCAGAAATAGTTTTAGTTTGGTAGTTAAAGCAGAGGATTGCTGAGATATGCCATCAGCATGAGAGAAGCAAACAAATTAATGTCTCCATGCCCCAGTCTCACCACCTTTCATAAGCACTTTGCAAGGTCTCAGGATGTGAGCTAACATTTTGATTGCGTGTCTATGAAAAAATAACTGACAAAACCTTAAGATTCTTGAGATTCTTAAAAGCATTTAAAAACATAACATAGAGCTGTGACAAAAACCAGGTACGTGTAATGTATGTTAACAGGGTAGCCGTCCCTTCTCCTATGTATTTGCAGGGCCTGCATTACAAGAGAAGTCCTTATCTTAGGAGTTCATTCATTTTCTCTCTACCTCATCCTTACCTTTACCTATCCAGTGATAAGCCACAGAAAAAGAGAATATGTACTGTTGATTTAGAACATTTAAATTACACATTTACTTAGGTGCTCATGCCAATCCTACTCCCAATGATAAAAATGGAGGAATTTGTTTTGCACAAGTGGCTGAAGACATAAGGATCAAGAACCACCTTTCTCCTTGCCTGTTCTGCATTTTCTCCTTGCCTGTTCTGCATTTATCATTCCTACCTCTCTGTTTTGCTGGTGCTGATTTCCCCATTCAGTCTTTGATCTTGGCTGTAATCTTGGCGTGCAGTTATCTCTTCCTCTTCCCTTCACTGTTCATTCTTTCCGTCTCACAGCAGATACAGTGGCACAGCTCTAAGAGGTAGTTCCCTTCCTTACCAGACAACAAGTGAGAAAACCAGAGTAATCATAAACCATTTCTGATGCTGCTCTGCAATAGCTGTGGTTAGAGGAGCATTACACATACCCAGTCACTCCAGCTATAACATTTCAGGCCAGCACAAAATGAACACAATGTCCCTCAGGCATCTCTGAGTTATGCTGCCCAAAGGCGGTAGCTGATGCACCATCTCAGGAGGCCTGATAGCAGCATTCAGTCCTCACTCATGCATTAAATATCAGAATCACAAGGGGCTTCTACCTTTTAAATCCAGCTCACCATAAAAGGATTCTCTCTGTTGGTTATTTCATAGCTGAAGGAATGAATAATTAAAAGGCAGTAGGTATTCTGCACAAGAACTAAATCTTTAGTAAGGAGCAGAACAACTTTTAATAGATCCAGATTTTCATATATAAGAGTTTAGACAGGTCAAAGCTCCCTTGGACATATGCAGAGCAGGCTGGCAGTGGAGTACTGATGTGCAGAGCACACACCCACCAATCCAGAGACACTCAGGCTCTCAGCAGGGGAATGTGTCATGGCACAGGCACATCCCTGCCTTCCACAGGGCTCGCACAAATGTCCTGTTTTCCCCACGGTGGTGGCACTTTACAGGCAGATGAAGATTCCCTCTTTTTCAGTTTAATTTGACAAGCTGCTCTAGGATGAAATGTGCCACATGGTAAAACAGGAGCTGGGCTCAGGGTGTGGGATTTGACTGGCATTAGCTGCAAGATGCCGTATCAGTAGAAATGAAACAATAAACTCATCTTGTTCCCGTGACTTAACACTACACAAACAGAAGCTGGTTAAATATAGACCATGCCTGAAAAATCAGTTTCCATAGGTGAAGCCTACTGAAGTCCTTGCTCTCAGTGAAGCTGCAAAGCTGGCTGCCATCTGCCATCCCTGGCAGCTTCTCCAAGGTGGCTGGGTGCTGCCAGCTCTGCTGGTGTACACTGGGATGGACTGGGCACATACCACATGATCCACACCTACCCAAGCAGGACAAAAGGTACACAATGCTTCTCCAGTCCAGAAAGTCCAGCAATGGAGGCTGGCTCTGCTGCCCACAGACACGTGCAAGGTCTGTAGTAGAGCTGACAAGCTGCACTTTCCTCCTTAACACCCTGAGAGCTTTGAAGTGCCAATGGCACAGTCAAAAGTCATCTTACTCTCATTAGTGGAGGAAAAGTACTATAGATATACCTCAGGCTAAGAGGTGGATCTATCATTTGAGGTAAGGACGTAAAAACAAGAAAAATAAGAGAACAGCTTCTGAAGACAAGTCCCTTCAAACAAATACTCAGCTTACTAAACCGAACTAAAACACCTGAAGGCTGATCATGGGAAAGTCCTCTGTTTGCCTCCACTTACGAGAGAGTCCTTACTACCACAGGATGAAGTGTTTCAGCATCAGTCACAACCAATATTCTCCAAGGAGCAACCACACTGCAGCTGGCATTTGCTGGCTGTGGAAGGGCAGACTGAAGGGCAGTGGGCACGGGGCTCAGCTGTAGGTCTTGGCCTCTGGAAAGAAATTCCTGAGCACTTGCAACACCGCATGTCTTCTAACCAAGGCAGGCAGTTCTCTAACACTAAGAATAGGGGGCATAAAAATCACTTGTATTTCTTCCTTCAGTTCTTTTTAAAAGCTAGGGTATTTTAGACAAAGCAAAGACATTATTTTAAGGACTGGTGAACACCCAATAACATTTTTCCTGCCTTAGCATATTAATATTTCTTCAGGTCTCCTATGGAACTACAAACAGGCAGATCTCAAGAAAAACAGGGTGAAAACACCAACAAACGCAAGTCCACAGGCAAATACAAGTGCTCAGGAATTTCTTGCCCTTCCACAGCCAACAAATGTCAACTGCAAGTGTGATCGTTTCTCAGAGAATATTGTCTGTGACTAACACTGAAACACAGAGGGCAGTGACCTTCTCAATGTAGCCTAGAAGGGGGCTTCACTTATTCCCAGTCGGGGTCCACTGTTGGGTTGTTTTCAGCTTTCCTATCTATTGGCGTCTTTTGGCATCCACAGTAATACCCACGTCCGTATCAGGTGGACTACAAGTCACACAGTCACTTCCCATCCTCTACCAATGCAACAGGTTGGTTGGGCCAAGGCACAGACTATTTTGCTTTGTGGAGCTCTTTCTGAACTCCACAAGCTTCATGTTGGCCACCAGGTTTATCCCTGGGGATTTAGGTTCTCTCATTTGCCATGCCAGTTGCTACCCCTAATTTAGTGCCATTCACACGTCTGGGGAAGGCACAGTGTGTCTTCACCATCCTGCTGAGCAAAATGTCGACCAACGCACACTCCAGCACCAAGCCCCGAGTACTCCGCTCACTACTTGACACTAGCTGGATGTCAGCCCTTTGATCTCCTGGAGTGCAACCAAAGGTGGTCCCATCAGTTTTCAACCCACCTAACAATCTCTTCCACCAGACTGTGACTGCTGTATCAGAAAGGCCATTTCCCACTGGCAGAATCTGGCAGTTTTGAATCTTTCCTTCACTGGCAAGGGTGAAAATATGAAGATGGAATTAGAAGCCATGATATCTCTGAATTAAATTTTTAAAGTCTAATATCATCTGAGACCTGGGATTGCAATGGTCACTGTTGAACTGTACTATGAGTTTACCAGCACAAGAAAGCCGTCTGTGTGGTCTTTAGCTTACTGAAAAAAGAGGATGATGTTCACAGATGAAATCGAGATCCAACACAAATTCAAGTGCATTTTAGGCACAACTTGCAAGAATTGATTAATTTCCCATGTCAGAGACTGTGATTTAAGCATTCTTCCAAAACTGAAGAACATCTCTTCAGTGAGGCTCCCTTAATAGTTAACAAGATCACGCTTTCAAGAAGGTCACAGAACTTGTAAAAAGAGATTTCATAGCTTTCAGAAAAGACATTAAGAAGAAGGACTATCATGTGATCCAAAACTGAAATAAAAAATGGTAGTGAAAATACATTGACTGACTGAAGTGAGAACTGGGTGTTCAGATGAAGAGATTACCATTTTGGGTATGCGTACACAAATTAGCAATTAAGAGTAATTGCTTTCAGCTGCATTTTTCTGTTAAAAAATATTAATAACTTGTAATTAACACTAATTTAAGGACAGATGAAAGCCCCTGTCGGTGCTGATAGTAGACACACCTGACAGAAAACAGCTACCTCATATGCAGTGCTGGTGGTTGTCAGCTAGAATATTTCAGTGTGTTCCCAAACCCCAAAATTATAACAGCTTTAATCTCTCTGTCTACTTAGGCACTTCCTGCCCACTAATCTCTCCCTTTAACCACGGTCAGATCTTCAACAGACGTACCACAGGGGAAGAAACTCATCGTGCTTCCTACTCCTCTGTGCACGCTGCCAGGTATCGGCCCGACACTGCTCCTTGATACCCACCCAGAGCCTCATGTCATGCCCATGTGAGCTGCCCAACTGAACTCCAAGAGGAAGCCTGTGAACCATGCTGCCCTGCCATACATGCTCTTCTACAGCTACACGAGAAGAGATAAACATAGTCAAGATCTAAGATTAAAATGAGTTTGCTGGAAGATTTCCTCACCGTTTCACATAATCTGCCCTGACAGCGCTTCCTGCCTGGAAATAAAATCTGTCCAGCCCCAGGCAGTCCTGGTTGTGTTCCTCTACATATCACCATGCGAGGCAAGTCTGTGCACAGGCAACATGATGGGCAGGGCAGCCACTCAGCTGGCCTCCAGCTGTCCTACAAGGGCAAGCCAGTGAAGTGCCAGGGTAATGCTGGGGAAGAAGCTATTTGGCCATTACAGAAGTGTGGCTCTGTGGCTCTCCTGCGGTCAGTGATGAGCTACATGGGACAAGGCACCATGCCTGGTCAGCATTTCAGCCAAAGGACAGCTCATGAGTGCCCTTTGCACAAGTTACAACTCAAGAATATCACTTTGAAGTGATATTTTCAAAAGTTTACCTCCTCCAGTACTTCACTCTGTAAAAGCACATGCCTGTTGCAGGCTTTAAAGGCATCAGGCTTGTAAGCTTGTAGACTTGTTCTAAAGAATTGTGCTCCCAGCATCTGGTTACCCAAGTTGTAAAACCCTCATGCAGAGTGGTTTAGCATGCACTTTTCTGGACAGAATGCTGGATCAGACCTAAATGTTCATTTGACCCAGAATCTTACCTGGGTTAAACACAAATGGACTTGGTCTCCTCAACAGTAGCCAATAGTACAGATTTGTCAATACACAGGACAAAGGCCAGCAGGGACAGTTTCTCAGCTGAGCTCCAGATTATAAAACACTAGGCAAGTCAAAAAAGCCCAAACCTGAAGAGAGTGATCCATCTGTCCTACATGGCCAAGGCATGCCCATTTCTATTAACTTTATTCCCTTCTGTTGACTACTGTTGAATTCCTTGTTTTTTTCCCCCTCAGTCTAACCAGCATTTATATTTGGTCAAATAGGCAGCCCTCAGCAAGAGAAAGACGTATCCCTGGACCCATGGGAGCATTTCTCAAGTTCTCCAGGCCCGCTTCCCTGAGCAGGTGCCGAGGTTCCCCAGTGGGGCTGGAGCCGTGACTGAGGTTCATTGCCCAGTTTCCCGCACCATTCCAGCACATGTCTGGATTCACTAAACATCACCTTCATTAGCAGAGCTAAGCAGATTTAGGTCCCAGCAGTATGACTGCTTGTGTAAAGGTCATGTGGATTCCTTAAAAAAAAAAACAAAAGGCCATAATAATTAGTATTATTCTGAAGACCCAACTAGGCATTCACACTCTTCTGACAGTGGAGAAGCTCAGAGATCTCATTTGATCTCTATTTCCTCTAACTCCTGTTTCTATAGTCTGAGGTTCAGGAATCTTTTATCAGTAACAGGCTGATCACTCACCCCTTATGATTACTCTGAGGGGCTCAAACAGACTCAGAATAGAATTCAGTCCCTTTTGTCACCAAAACTTCACAGCCAACAGAGGTTTCACTGTAAACAGGACTGGCAATACATCGTTCAGACATTTTGATGCTTTTTGGAGTAGAAGAAACCCCAATTCTGAGTGTGAGTTTCAGTTTAGCCATGGGTAAAACGTTTAAACTTTCCACACTACTTCTATTCTACTGATTTTGCAATCAACACCCCCTTACCTGTTACAGACCATTAACAAAGCGCTCTTTTTGTGCTTCCACAGCATTTGGAGAAATCCTGCAAAGCTGTGACCCTCCTCAGACTCCACTGTCTGTTGTCCACGAGCAGGAGAAGGCAGAGTGTCCTCTGCTGCAGCTGAGCAGAGGTTCAGGAAAACAGGAATTTCCCTTTAGGGATTGGCTGCAGGGAATTACCTGGTTGCTTAGAAACATGAGATTAACTACAGCTCAGTTTTCCCCTTCCTTCACACATGCACTTAAGGAAAGGCCATAAATCGGCCTGGTGGGAGACTCGGGATGGCTGGTGTGTGGGGTGAGATGCAGGGTCCCTGTACGGGGCAGGTGGCGGGCACTGGGGAAGGAACTTTTTGTGGTCCCCTGGCTGGGCTTGTGTGCGACCTTCGGTTTGCAGTGAAAAGTTTGTCCTTGCTGAATTTCAGCCACCTGGATGGCAGTCAGTCATGAAGCTCCACAGCCAAATCGCCCGTGCCAGGATTTTGGCTTTGATGACAGTTGAGGGAATGCAGCTAGGGCAAAGGAAATAAGTATCCGACAAGAAGAAGCAGATGATATTTAAAGCAAATGATATTTTAAGCATAAACAAAAGTTATATTAATTCCTGTGTTTTTTAGTAATGTTTTCTATGTGAGCTGCCAAAGCATCAGTGATTGGCAGCAATAAACAAACTATTTGCATCTTTCATACCTCAAGGAACTGGACAGAAAGGATGATTAGAAACACAGAGACCCAACTACTGCTTTGTTTACCCACCATGATGTAACACAGAAGAAGGAAAAAACAATCTAGATAAAGCAGACGTGGACTTAATCTCGTACAGTTTACAGTCAAACCAGTTTAACATGAAAGAGCTCCATTGCTAATGCAAACAAGAGAGCAGAGCCCACAACGTGTGCTCAAGAGCTTTAATGAAGTCTTCTGAAAGAAGAATGTTCTCCAAACCTGACATAACAGGTCAAAGGACAGATGAACTGGTATCTGCCTATAATGTATTAGAATTTGGAAAGAGATACTGTGTCTAATTTAGACTCTTTCACGTTCATTCGCATTCACAGACATCACTTCTCAGACACGCAGTGGAAGGGATATGCTGCGCACTACGTACCTAATAACCTTGTGGACAGGAGCCAGCGGTGTGGTTATCATTATGCTCGATAGTTACTACAGGCTGAGGGTTAATTATTAGCAGAGCTTAAAATCAAAGAGAGCTTGATCCAGACTGCACAGCTATACACACACACGAAGCTACTACCCTGAAGCACTTCCAATATCTTTACAGACAAACTCAGCATAGTTTAGACATGTCCAAGGTAGCAAACCATGCCAAGGTAGCAGTGACAGGGAGACTGTAGCCAGGCAGCTCTTGGAAGAGTTAGCACCTACGTAAAAGGGTGTTGTGGGGGCTTTCCACTGGTGGTTTTTTTCGCAATACCACTTCAATGGTTTTTTATGAATAGTTAACATGATTAGAACAGAGTTGTGTTTTGAGTATTATTTAAGTTCTGCACACAGAAATTCTCCTTGACCTTGGAAATATTTTTTTCAGGGAGGAAGGTCTACAGTTGCCTTCTGCTCCACACTTGCATCCTTTGCAATGAAAAACAATGTACTCTGCAATAACAGTAACTATCGGAGCTCCGATTTTGTTAGAGGTTATTTAATGATATTTAATAAATTCAGCCTACTGGGATGGGGAAAAGGGGGCCAAGGGAACAAAGCAAGAACCAAAAACTGGAATAATCTGGCAAGCTTTTGTTTTCTCAGATTAACAGAAACTCAGATTTGGTAGAGTTATTTGTTCTTTTCCACACCAAAATGCTCTTTGGGCCTACATGATACATGATGGCTCTCTGGCAGACAGGTCAGAGCACTCTGCCTTGCTCCAGAGATGAACATACCAAACACACCCAATGTTTTTCACTTAGGTTTTCCCATTAATTCAGCATTAACCAAATTGAATTGATTATAACAAACACAGTTTTACCTGTGCATAAGCACTCGATACTCAGTCTACATTCAGAAAGAAAATAAGGAATGTGGATAAGCAGATCAGGCTGAGTTCAGAATATGCATTGACAGGGGTGAATCCCCTCTCACTGGTGACATTATGGTCTTCACCCGGGAGAGTGCCAATGTGCCAACCTGGAGGTTTCTAAGGCAGACACAACGAGCAAGCACATGTAACTAATAGATGGATCACGCTCACCACAGGAGAAAAAGGAGTTTACTCCACCAAAATGAAACAAAAATGACGAGCCAAGCTGCCTAAACAAGGCGGCATTTGTGTAGGACGGGGGGGGCTCAGCTGACAACACTGCTCTTTTATGTGCTCTCATAACCGTGTTCGGTGCATAAACATGGGCTGACGTGACCAAGGGCTCCCCCGCGAGCGGAGCAACTTTCCTCTGGCAGAGAAGGATTAATGTTTGCTGACTCTGTCAGAAGGAAATCAGGGCGACCTCTGCCTCCCCGCTGCTGGTCCAGCCACCCCAGTAGCTGCAGGGCTTACACTGTAGTCTGCAGTGTTTACATTGCTGGCCCCAAATCTTCTTCTGTGTCTGCAGAGTTACAGCGGAGGTTGAAATTGAGCCTAATTCTCTCACAGCAAATGAGAGTCCTTTCCCAGCCTGGTATTTGCATTTCACATTCTCACGTACTGCAAAACGGTACCAAAACCAGGGAAAAATCATGGTGGCAGAGGAAGCCTACATGACCAGCTGAGTAGGTCCCACTTCCAGACAGCGAGGGCTTAAGAGAAATGCCACCCATTAAGCCAAAATTACAAAGAGAATCCCGGGGGTCTTATGAGACAGGGCAGCTAGGTTCAGGGATCGCATCCAGCCCCTGCCAAGTGCCACGACTCAGTGTTTGTCATTAGGAGTCACAGCTGTGAGAAACGCACAGTTTTAATGAGAGCTAAGTCAACAGGAGGGACCTTTCAGGCGTGTAATACCAGCAGCTACGGTGACTGCAGATAGGACTAGACTTCATCAAGGAAACATTTTGCTAAAATAGTTTTCAAGTGAGCAGCCCAAACAACCTCCCCACTGTTTACACCAAAGCTCTCCCAAACAGGGCGCTTTCATTAGCAAATCAAATCTTGCTTTAGTAAATTAAAGTACATTTCCACTTTGCTCTGCTTTAGCCATCATGAGAACAGAAAAGGTGAATTAAATCCTAACGCTGTGCTTGGGAACATCTGATCCTGGGACAATGTCAACAGCCTGGCAAGGGCTTGGGAAACACTCGGGCATCTTCCAGCCTTTACTCGTGTCCCCTCCCTCTTCAAGGACTTTCCATGCATAAATAAACTAAGGTAGGATGAACTTCAAATAGGCCTCGCCCTACACAGTCAAATAAATTAGGGAAAATGTATATATGATTTGTAATTTTCGCATTTCAAGCAGTGAAACTTCTTGCTTTGATAGATTATACATGCTGGGATTACTGCCAGCCTGCAAACTGGATAGGTACACTTTATGCATTGCTTTTTACCATGATGGGTGACTTTGTTGAGGGACCAGGTAGATCTCAAAAAAGTCAGGTTACGGCACTATAGCTAAACAATGTTCTCCTGCTTACAGCTGTAGTTTAACCAACTATTCACTACCTCTCAAAGCCAAATTTCACATTTTGCAACTGCAGTCAGGCTGGGCCTTGGCCATGCTGTTCGGTTACTTCTCATTCTCAGTCAGTCACTGCTGTAATCCTACTTATTTGTAGTTATGTTATTGAAGCAATGATGTACTTTCAAGAGATTACTCTGTATAAATAAAAGAACCTAAATTTTTCTCAGTGGTCACAAATTAGATAACAAAAGCAACATAAGCAAGGCAATAAATAAACTGGGTTTATACAAATTAACATTGAATTTGTTTGTTTCACAGTTTGCAGTCTGGAGACATGACCACTTGCAGTAGGGTACCGTCATTGATTTCTCTTACTCAGATAAGCATGCCACAAAAAAAGGCTGAGGTGAGGCCGAAGCTTTCATAAGGCCAACAAACAGGTGCTGGAAAAACAACACAGCAACTTAGCAGCCAGCCTAATAAAAGAAATTACCTCTCCCTACAAACCTTGCCTTTGCCATGGCAGCAAAATCAGGACCAAAATATTTGTCATCCTTACAATTAAATTTTACATTTACTAGAAGTCGAAGAGCAGCCTCTGTTTATAATTGGCTTTGTAAGTAAACAAGATTTTCAGTGCAGAAGGGCAAAAAAAGCACAGGAACACTGGTACTGGAAACACAGCTTCTTTAATCTGGCCAGCACAAGCTTTGGATCTGTGAGTTCCTCCAACCCCACATGCTGCAATCCCAGCATCCATGAGAAGCCCTAGCAGAAACACGATGGGCCTTGGGACCAAATTACCTCCCAGCTGACACTGCCCTGAATTACCATCACTAGTGTGGGTGGGTCTGTATCCCAAATAACTTATCCAAGAGATGCACTGGCTCCCTCACAAGCGTGCAGGATTCCTTGGGGACTCCTGAGAGGAGGCAGCAGCAAGCTCCTGAAGTGGCTGAAAGCCATTTTCCATTCCACATTCACTGCCATAGCTCTGAATTAGGAGAGCATTTTCTATGAGGCTGGAGGAATAATTGCATCCCGTGGATCAGCAGATGAACAGGTAATGTATAGCCACAGGGCAGTGCAGGGATTTTCCCTAGAGCATCCATGATGTCTGGAGAGGCCTAATAAACTGCTTACAGGAACCATTATGGGTATATAACCATTAAGGTATATACCTATTAAGGTATATAACCTTGCTTTGTCAGCTGCAGAGTAAACACACCCACACACATGTGGTCCCTTTTCAGCATCCTTGTTATTAAGAGCAGCTCAGGCATCCCCAGCCAGCTTCTTGTTGAGACAGAAAATCAGGGAAATACTCCTGAAATTCATTCCTAGCCTATTTTTGTTTAGAGTAGCCACACAACTCCTCCTCCCTGCCTCAAGGCAATATCAAAAGCAAAAGCCAGAATTACAGACAAATGAGCCTCAGCCCCACTGCTCTGGCAGGGCAGGGCTCTGTGCTCAGCCTTTCCAGCTAAACCACTCCGCTGCCTGCCTCTCCCAGAACAGCCTCCAATACCAGCGGCTGTGAACGAGCCCGGCTCCACAGGTATTGATCCTGGTACAAAAAGCACACAGTTGGCCCGACTGTCTGATCTCAAGGTCCTCTCCTCTGCCGCCCTCACTGCTTCCTCTGCATCCACCTCCGCTGCCAGGACCATACTTCAAGCATGCAGTAACAGACCCACACCACTAACCCTTGTCTCAAGTAAAACAGCAGCAGAGGAAAAAGTATCCTTAGTTCAGTTTACATTTAACTATGAACAGCTGAGGCAGAGCCATCTTCATTCTGCAGAGGAACACTTACACCAGCATCCAGAGTGGTTTAGTTAATCGACTTTCAGGAAAGTTAATTTACATTCACTTTTGAGGCTACGTTATTCCTTAGCTACACCATACCAGAGTGGCAGGTTCATGGCTCCATGGTACCGTAAATAAACGCTAAATCTGTGTTTTAATGGTGTCAGGCAGGCAGCAGCTGTTGTTGCTGAATGCCCAGCAGATTGGTACTGTTCTCAGGGCTCTCAGAAGGCACGGCACTGAATAGCCTAAAGATATTATTGTCTGCAACAAGGATTTTCTTTCATAAACACCACCTGAAAAAAACAAACAAACAGACAAAGAAGTTGTATGTTGGCAATAGATGACAAAAAGGCTTTCCTGTGCCCCTGCTCTGGGCACCAGGCTGTCAGATTTCATGTGAGGGGAAAATAAGACATTACATGATCTGAAAGACCATGTAAGAGAAAGGAAAGGCTGGATACAGAATTAAATGCATAATTCATGGCTTGTGAAAGCCTTGAGGCAAGACCTTTTGGACTTGCTAATTGCTTTGCTGAGAAGTAGGCCAGAAGCCATAACAAAGACTCCTACACCTAGGCAAATGAACCCATAGAGCTGTTACAACATCCATCCAGGGGCTTCCACATCACCCCTCTCTAACGGATGTGCTGCTGGCTCACCTGACAACATGCCAGCCAAAGACAAGTGCACGGGTGATCCAAGGATCTAGATCTAATTCTGATATGCAGTTCTGTATATTCAGGGTTTCGGACTACAGGCAGATATATTTATATAAACTGGCTGCAGCCACACTCTCACCCCTGGAGGACCCTCACTGTGTGCTCAGAGCCTTAGCATGCAACTCTGCATGTGAGACAGGCAGATGAGCAGCTCCTCCACTGCAGTAGCCAGATTTAGCCACACTGAGCTCAGTGGCAAAAAATTCAGTGGGTGCAAGATCAAATCCCAGTTGCAGGCAAAGAAATTCATATGACAAGTAGGGAGGATGAAGGCAAGCCTAACAGCTTATAATTACTGAGGGTTGCGCATGTGCATGATTGGTGGATCTAAGCCATGAACAAAGCATTAAAATTTCTTAGCTTCCTATGCTATAACTACCTCCTCCTCCATGTCCCCAGTGAACAGCTTTGGATTTTCTCATCCCAGGAGGCAAAATCGTAGGATTTTATCTTCCCACATGTTCAAGTCTCTGCTGTTCACATTCATTTCAGAAAATGCTATTCCAGCACATTCTCTGGCAATATCCTGCCGACCACCACCAGCCCCTGCTCTTTTGACTTTGCAAAACCTCACCAGAATTTAGCCTCAAGGACCTAAGAAAGGTTTCGCTATTGCTGGTTCCAATTTGTTAGTGAAGTCAGTGAGAGTCATTCACTGCGCCTGAAGACAGATGGACCTGTCTCCAAAGTGCGGGGATCAGGCACTTTCCTGCTCTGCCAGCTTGTCCCACTCCAGCCCCTTCAGAACAGTTGTCTTCTTGCTGTCCTATTTTTACTTCTTCCTGAGAAGACAGACCTGACTAAGAGAAGTCTAACCCTCAACTGATACTAAATCCTGTTCACAACACATGAGCAAAAAATCTCTTTCAAAGCCCTTTCCTTCCCCTTTGGTACTATTTACTGATGTATAAAAATTACCATAAAAACTCTTTAATAAAATGCAGATCAATATCTTCCATAAAACAGCTTATCCCCATGAGGTTTCAGAAGTAAAACTACTGAAAGTGCAAGAAAACAGAGTCTGCCCCTTAATTATACTGTGCTCAATCATACTACATGAGGAACTTACTGAAGCAGATTAAATTTTTACTACTAATATACTTATTTACTTACTTAAATATGTTTCTCAGGGTCCAGAATACAAAAAACCAGAAGGACTTGAGAGAGATGAAGAAAAAATAAGATGGTTAAAGATCCTTGGGTTTGACAGGTTTCATCTGGAAACCATCAGTACCAGCTTGTATGAATGAACCTATCAAATATATGATAATGGAATAAAGTTTCATATCTTTCTTATGATACTTCAAATTACATGATGGTGAAAAGACAGACTGCTTTGCAACACCTTCTATATAAGAATCTTAAATATTATTCTCTAAATATAAAAGGAGTCACAATTAAGACAGGATAATTTAAAGAGCAGTTCAAAGGTCACTGGAGAAGTACAATGAAGCTGGGGATCCCCAGACTTAGATCAGACCCACAATGCCAATGCCTAGCTCTGAAGGTAAATAACCTCTAAGTTACTTTTACTAAGTTCCCCATTGAATGTGTTGCAGCTTGGTTTGAGACATCACTCACCTATACCATTTTAAATCTGCCTATAATATTTTAACTCCTACTGTTACTGTCCTTTACACACTCCCCAGTTTAGGTTTGGACATCTACATGAGGCATACAAGAAATTCAGAATTTCACCAAGATTAGGGGTTTACAGCCCAAATAAGCAAATGAATGTCAAAGCCTGGAGAAGTGGGAATATATTAAAAAAAGTCACTTAATATTGTGAATTCCACCTTTAATAAATTTTGATAGCTCTCACATTGGATGTAAGGTAAGTAAGTATTAGCAACAAGTACAGTTTGGTGTAGATTTATTTTGTTCTGTGACCTACCCATTTGGTCCAAGAGAGAAGGCAGTAAAAGCCGAATGGGTCCACTGCAATCACAGCACAAAGGGCAGTCTTTCACTTCATACAAAGAATACTAGCACAGATGGTGAATCCACATTTTGCCGGAAAATCCATGTGCTTCCACATTAATGAGACATGGGTTAGAAGAACACAGTATTATACACTTTCGTCATTATGTCAGAAGTGATTTGTTGTCCAAGCTTTAGGTATCCAGATGGTACCAAAAATACTCCAAACTTTCTATAAGCACAAAGCTTTCACTATAATTAAAAAATGGTTTCAGAAAATATCCAGGTTTTTCTGAGTATTCCTAGGTTACTTTTAACTGCTGAACATGCCCCATTTCGCTTGCAGTACTTTAACAAGAAGGATGCACATGCACTAGAAAGGGTCAAAAGACAGAGCCAGGGAGCACAAGAGAGGAGAGCTGAGCAGAGTCACCACATTCCTGAAGTGCGGAGAAGAAGGAATCAGGAAGCCAAGAGCTATATGGTGCTTCCCTGGTAGATAGACCGGCAAGGTCTTTAGAAAAGAACAGGTCTCTGGACATGCATAATGGCACCAAAGCAAAATCACGGAACTCCGTGATCCATGTTCATGCAATTAAAATTAGCACCCATCAAGAGCAATGGCTTCTTCTGAAGCCACTTCCTCCATGATGGGTTTATCCATATTGGAGCCGAAGCAATTGTACTTTATAACTAAGTCCCGTTATTAAGACACTTTATTTTCTGATAGGAGCCTCAAAAATCTTCATAAAAGCTCACAGTGAAATAATTGCTTTCTTTTCACTTCATTCTAGCAGACTCCAACAGGTTTGACTGTATTTTTTCTCTATGAAGTAAATTGTACAGCCTCTCTTAAAAGGCTCACATTAAAAAAAAAAAGAAAAGCTTAGAAAGTACCAGACTAAAATTTGACATGTTTTCCCTGTGTTTCAAAGCCAGGGAACGGTTTCTCTGCAAGAAGATGACACCTTTTCTACTCAAGAAGACTGAAAATTTGCTGCAGAAAACAAATGGGTAGAAAAATAAGAAAGGAATAAACTGCTGGGAGAGTATGTGGGTGGTAGGATTCAGTTTTTAATCTGACAGGTGCATGTGAGCACCTCTCCACAAACATATCTAAAAGGGATCTAATTGTTTTCCTCTTTGTATTGTACTGCTTTCTAATGATACCCATTGTTTTTAGGTTCGCTTCCTGCCAGTCTCTTTGTCTGATGTCCAAAAAACTAACAGGTTAACACAACAAGAAAAGCTCATGCCTTTCTTCATCCATGCATTTGCTCTTCTAAGTGTTTCAAACAAATTCATCTTGAAATTAAAAATGATGTTGTCAACCATGAAGAAGGCAACATGGTCCAAAAAGAGATTTACAGACTGGTAACTAGGGAGCAGGCAGAGGAGGTGGCTGCTCAGCTGATGGATATAAATAGTAAAATCCTAGTCAACAGGATATTATTGTTCTTTGGGGTTCCCAAAGAAGCCTTAAGCGCTGGATCAGCTCCTACGCACATGCTGATCGCAAGCCAGCGCCCATGTGCAGTGCGGAGGACCTGCCCGGGGAAGACTTGAGGCTATTTCAGGAGTTACCAGACCTCAGCACTTCCCATGCTCTGGTAGGAGGAAAGATTGAGAAAGTGGTGGGAAAGTGCTCAGCAAAGCACCCGTCATTTAGTCATTCCTCTTAGTATTAGTAACTCATCTCTAAGAATCATGGGACTAAACAGTAATGCTTTTCCTCTGCTCATGCCATGAAGCCAAGCCTAGATGGAGATCACCAGACAAATACCAAAGAGCTTGAGAAACTGGGAATAGAGAACAAAGAAGAACAAAATCTTCCAGGAGCAGGTCAGAATGGCTTATCTATCAAGCCCTAACTCCACAAGACACCAGCTTCAACTGGCTTCAAGTCAAAGCCACTTACACTCTCAGATATTGCAGAGCTTCCATTACAAACCACATTTCAAGGTTAGGCAATTAATTGCCTCATTCCTCTATGACCTTTGCACTAAGAAAAATCAGAATCGGATTGCTGTCCTATTTCTAATGTTGTTTCTTTTAACTCTATGACTTCCTCTCTTGCAGAACATATTCCTATAATGATCCAGGGCAGGCAGACATCTTTACGTAGATATTTCTCTACATTCACACAAGATAAATGTCTCATCCATGCCTTAAGCAAGCTTTCTCTCAGTCTTCCTCTCTATCCCACCAAGCTCTTTCAGACCCATGCATAAGGCAGACAGGGCTTCTGGACAGTGGATATAACACTGCTCTCGTAAAATAACATTTGGATGTTTCTGAGACCTAAACTGAAGAGCATGAATTGACAGCAAGTTCATGCTGGGATAAAATTTAATCTGATTCATTTATGCATGCAAGCGGAAAGCTTTTATTAGCATACATTTCTCAAAGAAAACAAATTATAATTCCTGGAGATGTTCATGATTAATTACCCTCTTCCAGCACCTAGCAGCAAGTTTTCTTCCTTCCCCAGCTTCACTTTATCTTCTTTCTAGCAATAAGTGCTCAAAACAAAGCAAACAAAGCTCCTGGAACAAACTCAGAGAACTGAAAGCATAGTAAGAAGAAGCAGAGCGAGCACGGCTAATTTGGATCTTGACTGAGGTAATTCCAAAACACTTGAAGGAAAAAAAAAGTTCTACCTGAAGATGATAATTAGCAACTCATAAAGATGATCAACATGAGACATCAAAAAATACATCTTCACAAACAGGGAGAAGTAGAAGAAAGCAGCTTTATTTCACTCTATGAACATTCTGTTCTTCTTGCATTCTAAGTCAAGCCTAAATTAAATGTGATTGCAGATTCCCACCAACTGGTGTGTACTGGAGAGAACCCCAACAAGCACATGCAAACCCAGAAGGAAACCACCTGCCACTAAACATGGGAGCACCACACATGGGGTTGAAAAATGGGTCTGTAGCTTCATGGTAATTATCAAGTTGTAAAGGTTTACTACAGAGAAGGCAGTATATACGTATATTACAGTTTACATGAATTGTTAAGAGGACATTCTTGGCTTTTGCTGTCACATAGTGAAGGAGAGAAGAAGAAGGTGTGAAGAGAGGAATTTTGTCACGTAGTTACAATGGTTACCCTGAAAAGAGAATACCAAGGTTCAAGGCCTGCTTCACCAAAACTTTCCATGTTCATACTTAGAAAAGCATGTCATTAGGCTGTCTGGATAACTTTAGAAATAAATCCTCTGGCTTTCATGTGTCTTTGATCCTCAGGCCTAACATAAGGGTGTCATCTAGAGAAATACATCAAAACCAGGAGACACTCAAACACTAAAAAAATAGAAATAAATCCCTGCTAGAATGCATTAAGAACACATTTCAACATCAGTCAAGACAAATGCAAAGCAGCAGGAAAGAAAACCTATGGGCATCCATATTATATGAGTACCAGAACTCAAGCTTGGACCCCTCTCTGTAAAACCACAATTACTAAATGCTAATTCCACATCCATAACAGCCCCTTCATTCCTCTGCAAGGATGCTGCGTGCAAGGACACACATGTGTAGCAGGACCAGAAAGCCAAGAAGAAGTGGGCAGCCCACGCCAATCTTTTTGTCACGTGGACACCACATTAGCACGTTGCGCCGTATTTTCCATGCAGCTCCTGTGTTTAGGCTCCAAAACTGATCATTAGTATGATAAATTAAATGAGTGGAAACTTTGGCTCAAAGAGCCCAAACTGCCGCAGCTCTGAAGTCAGTCACTCTTCCTAAGCTTTGGTTCATTAGTGAAATGAGAATATAAGAGGTCAAGTGAACATTGAGTTCACAATTAAGTGCCTGAATGACAAAACTGTTTACTGGCTTGAGTGACGCAACATGGGGGTCTCATTCAGAGCTTTCTGTAGGCATTCAGAGCGCTTCTGCAACTGGCTTTTGTAATCAGTCTCAGCATAAAAGCAAAGGACTCAATATGCAGGGAAAAAACTGAGATCCTGTATGAAAACAAATTGCTCTAAAGCCATCTGTGGGATAGGCAATGAAATAATGTTTTTAGACCTTCTCCAAAACTAAAGGATGTCAGGGACTTGAAAGGTACTAAGATCGGACCAGTTGAAACAAAATCTGAATGTAACTTGCTGCATTAATTAGTTTCCAAACAGTTTTGTGACAGATGGGTATCAGCCTTCCAGACCTCCCCAGCTACATCGGGATCTCTCAGCACCTGAGGACGGCCCCTCGCGGTTATGCCTGGGACTGGACAGGAAAAATGCACTGTCCTTCTCCTGTAGCAATGGGCTACTATCAGTAGGGTCACAACTGCTTCCTCACTTCAGAGGAGTCACACTTGTGCAACCTCCAAATTCTTAAAGGAAAATAAACTCATGATGAGTGATACTGTCGGCTGCAGCTTAGACAAAGGACTTCATACTGTCCTTAACTGTACTAGCAACCAAAACATTGTGCTTCCTCTTCATACACATTGCTGCTGAAGACAATTAAAACTCCTACCTCCTTTGATCCTTCTGATAAACACATAATGTTTTAAAGTTTTGAAGGGCCAACATTGAACACATCAAAAAGACTGTCTACCTTCACAAGAAGAAATGCAGATTAGGCAGTAAAAATTCACACTCTGTCTTCTTTCAGACAAGGTCAATGACCAATGAACTGCTGGAAGAAGACCGAACACAAGTTCTCTTAACCAACATTAGGTACCGTAACAACTTTTTTCTTCATAACAGGCAGAAACAGAAAGTCTTGCAAGAGTCCCTAAAACTTCAAATCACTCCTTGTCCTGTATCCATGGAGATCTTACAAAAAAAAAAAAAAAAAAAACAGAAGCAAATGAGAGCAACAGGAACTAAATGTTGTTCAGTGGCATTAATCATCAGGAAGTCCCCTACCCAGCCTGGAACATGAGAACAAGGAGAGGGACCAAATGCTTCCCAGCTACTCTGAAAGTTACTCTACAGTTACTCTTGGAATCACTCAGGTTTTGTACCAGAAACAGGCCTACAAAGTACCTTGTCAAAAAAGGGGAGTTAATGGGAATTTTGTCTCTAAAAGGTTATCCTCTCTTTTGGGCAGGATTTTTCTGACTCATCAAGTTTAAGTATGACAGGAAGGTAATGGCCACAGTCCTTCCCTAAGCTTCTGAGGACCACGCTCTTCCCCACATGCCTACTTCTGTTTGCCTTGCTACTCTCCCTGGGCAAAAAGCCCAGACAGATTTATGTTTCTTTCCTTAAATCCAAGACAGTAAGTCTGAAGTGGACATTTCATACTACATTATTTATAAATATTATATCTTTATTAAGTTATAACTGCAGTTCATGTTTATTGTGAACATCAGTAAGAGTCAGAAAACTTTAGTCACATGTCCAGAGGCAGTCATATGAAGGATCAGGTCTTAACAGTTATCTTTGTTGGCATTGCTTTCCTTTGTCAAGGAGCCAGTCTCTCTTGCCCTTCCCATTTTTCACTGAGCCAAGAAAAGCATAATCAGCCTTTAGTTATGAACTACATTGACTGCATACACCAAACACCTACTGATATACATTAGAGGGTTCTTTGCAAAGACTGAAACAAAATGCCAAAGGACTTCTATCTGACCATTAGTGCATAACAGAAAGACAGCCTGTGCATGTAAATGCTCCCTCTGCTTTGGCTGCAATTCAGAACTTCAGCTGGAGTCCTGTGAAATGGACAGTTCAGGCTGTGATATGGTTCTCAGAACATATGAACAACACAGGGCCAACTGATCATTGAAGGGTTTAGTGCACTGTTATGTGGGTTTCTTGAAGAAAACATATGGAAAAAAAGGCTGTAAGAACAAAAATGTAGCTGGTGACACTAGCTGATCTAGCTGGGCTATTATATGGGTATGGGTAGAGCATCTCCAACCTTAGCAGGGCTCTGGATGAACTCATCTAAATGCTCTGGATGAGCATCTAAACAGATGTGTTTCCTGGTAATGGACACTGCACAAGAGTAGGGACTTTTTTGCCCAGCTTGGGACATTACAAAATGCGTTCATCCCCAGTCTTAATTATGATAGGATGAAGATCCAAGGGCATACATGCACTAAATACAACAAGGACTGGAATATAAATGTTTGTATTTAAAATTAACCCTGTGACACATATTTAATGAGCATTTATTTTGTAAACAACTGGCATTATACTACCAATTATTCTACCAAAAGAGAAAAAACAAGAGGTTTTAAATCAACACCAGCCTAAAAAGGTCTCATTTCTGACTACCAACAGTAGAAGATGCCAACATTAAAAGTATAAAAAACAAGGTAACTCATTTTTCACAGATACACTGGTTCTGAATTATGTTGACCTACATCAGGAGTAACTTTCAAGATACTATGACATAAAATGTGTTCCAATTTATGTCTGAAATTAATTTGTAGAAAGTAGTTAACAGAATCCTTCAAAGTATTACACTACTTCAACTTTGATACTTCTTGAATCATGGCATTGAATTAAGTAATGGACACAGAGATTAGTTATCTTTTAAATGTTTTTGATAACATCTATTCAGATTCAGTGGGATTTCTGGTTTTATAATGAAATCCTCTGGCTGCAGCTTACAGGTCCACAGGCATTCCACTCTGGAGACATCCAGGCTGTTGCTCTTACGAGCATCCTTAGAAGATGCCAATTTGAACTTGCGTTCATGGCTATGAAGCCTTGAACTACAGCTAAAATACAGCTCAGAAATATGCAGCAATTATAATGAAGTAAAATCCATCCTGCAATCCTCCACCTACAGTCCCTGTATTTAACTGGTTGGGGAGATATAAAAATAGAATAGCAGGTACAGAGACATGTAGAAAATGACACTTATTTCTTAAAAGGTGCTGTGATGCCCTTCACCACCCCAGCACTGACACATATCTCACTGCTTATCTGATAATTTCTATTCTTGAATACATTTTTTAAATCTTTTTGACTTCTACATGACAGATTTTTCGCTCTTCCCCTTTAGCCATTTGCCCTTAAGAATCATTCTGAAACAACTGAAAGTTTAAACAGCTTAGGACATAAACAAATGTTTAAATGGACACTGACAAGACAAAATGCCCAAGGTTGCTTCTTCTAGTCCAACAGAAGTTTGTCTTTAAAACTGAAAATCAAGTCATCCCTTTGTAATATTTTTGAAATAGATGCTACAAATACTCCAGGAAGCAAGTGGCATAACCTTGAAATTGTCTTTAGGAGAAATAAAATTGCTTGAATTTCTGCCCAAGTCAAGTGGACAAAAGAAAAAACAAGCAGGAGAACTATGAAAAGTACATTATATTTTTAAATCATTACTAGTTTTAACACAGTGTTTTGAAGACTGTAATTTCTAAGCTATGACTTCAGGCCAGTGATATGGTCTGAGGTGTCACCAGCTCTCCTAATGCTGAGGCTGGTCAGTGCTTGAACAACAGATCATCCAGGAAAGACAGAGAAGGTGATGCTGGCAAGTGACAGCACATCAACCCATGCCTCGAGTCAGGTCCATGCAGTTGCCAAACACAGTCTCTCTTACGACAAAGTATTAATACACAAGTGTATGACTTCATTTGGCTGTGGAGTTACCAGGCATGATTTGAATTTGGTGTCATTTCATCCGTTCAGGGGGACAGAGAGCCCAGACTTCTAATTTGTTAGAGAAATTAGGGACTGACCTTGTTAAAACTGCAGGCTGAAACATGCAATCTGCACTTTGCCTTACCTCTCACTGCTCCTTTATTTCACTGCCAGGGTTTCCTACATCTGGAGCAGGTAGGTCTTCCTTCCACTGCTGACAAACACTGTCAAGTATTTGTCAGACCATCCCCAGCAGAAAACGTATGTTTCCAGCCTTAACTTTGCTTTCTTATACCTGGATTGGAATATTTATTTTGGGAGGTTCACACTTATAATTCTCAGGCCTATTTAACTGCATTTTTATACAGAATAGGATCACTTTGTGGTTGTATAGGGCTTTGCCTAAGGTTCTCCAGGCAATTTCATCCTTCCAAATATCACCTGAATCTACAAAGAACTCCACTAAATAAGCATGCCAACAGGCAGAATGAAATCCTGCTGAGTATGGTGACAAGTTTTAGAAGAGTTAAAGTAATGAACAGTTACAGCATGTTACTTTTGTCAGAATGAATGGATACATTAAAAAAGGTTTCCTTCAATTTGTAAAATTTCCATGTATTTTAAAAGCATGTCAAGCTATAGCAAACAAGTTGAATGCTGCTGTATCTTGTAATTAAAAGAAAATTATTACTGTAATAATAAGTGCAAAAGTCATAAGAATTATGCTTCATACATAAATGAAAAAGAAAAATACAGAGAGAAACATTTTCAAGACTGACTATAGCACCTGCCTTTGGTAGTCCATCAGAGATGCCTAAGCCCCCCACAGCAAAGACAGGAAGATACTCTCACTGCCAGAGTTAACTTTTATGAGTTAAGCATTTGTATTACCTCTTAGGACACAGGCTTCAGAACCTGTTACCTCAAAGGAAGCTGAGATTCATATTGATGACAACTCTAGTTACAGCTGTCCAAAGCTTATAAAGTCTCGATCATAAGGATCCAAAGAGGAAGTCAAGCAAAATCAGAATGCCAGTAGTTTACAAGTGGTCCGTCCACCCATAAACTATGGTTTCCCATAAACCTATAAACCACGACAAGGATGGGGAACCAATGGGACTGGTATTGTTTAGGTTATTTCTTCAAGTCTGTCACCATTTTTTTCCCCATTATTTCTGACAACACTACAACACACTCCTGTAGCCCTCCAAACACGTTTGAAGGCCATGCACCCCTCAGCAGAGCAAGGCTGAGACTCAGAAAAGTATTTAAATCTAAAAAAATCAAGGAATAAACATCTGGGAGTTTCTGTGGTTTCTGGATCAAACCCTGAGTGAGTAGTGAAATGACAAGTAGCAGGACCTTGTCTAGTCTTCTGATAGCAGAATGGTAGAGTTCTACCATATCAGCCCACCTACTCTATTATAAATATACAAAATGAACATTCAAACCATAATTATTTTTAAATGTTGGTAACAACACTTGCTTGCCAGAGGTGAACAAAACTTCTGACTGCACAATTATTCATCTCCACATATTTCATTCCAAGGAATGTAAGGAAAGATATGTACTACTCAACATACATTCAGACTATTATAAAGCACACAACCAAAATATCATCTAAAAGAGATTAATTCCTGCTGAGGATGTTGCCTCTTTCTAGCAACTGCAATTTGCCACATAAGGAAGTATATTTTTGATGATCCTAAATCAAGCTTCCAATAGGGAAGATTTTAAAATATTCTTGTGTTGTAACAAAATGTTCCCACTGGTGTTGTAATGAAAGAAAGAGAGAGAGAAAAAAACCCTGGCAGGAAATTAATTATTGAGCATTCCACTGCTTGATGATGCGCTCCTACATTCTGCGCAGGCTTTCCATTTTTCTCTCTCAGTATATGGAGAAATTCACTATGGAGAACGGACAAATAGAACAAAGAGCACAAGAGGATCAGTTTATTGAATGCATTTAGAAACCGAACAGACCTGGAGAGAGGAACTTGGTTTGTGCATCACCACACCTGGCATTTGTTCCCTCTTTACATTCCTCTCCCTTCTTCTCCATTAGATTGTCACTTCTGCTTCTGTTCTCTGAAATCACCTCTGTTGAGAACGGATGTGCCTGGCTTTTAGCATCACTTAGCTGCGACAGTTTTGAACTGTCACTTCCTTTATTTAAAAAATAAAATGGAAAATCTCATATCTTGATGGAAACGGAAAATTAGAAGCCCAACATTATGCACCTATGACTAAATATCCAGATGTAATTCCATTTTTAAAATCATCTTTTTTTTCCACCCCATGTCCAGCCCATTTAGTAAATTTCACCCCTTGCTGCCAGTTTTAGTCTCACTGTGAGAAAACTGAAAAACCTACACAGGTCATAATTTCACCCATTAGTGACATGACAAAACATACAGTCCCTAAGGCTACTTCTGCACCCAGCACATGAGCCTAGAAAAACTTCTCAATTTGGTGGGATCGTGCCACTGCAAAAGCATCTCCAGAGGAGCAGACACTTCCCAGTAATCAGCATCTTGGATCCTTTCCAGATGTGAAACTACCAAACTAGATAAGTAAGATGCAACAGACCGAAATAGCATATGCCATCTTCAAATAGTATTCTACATAAGCAGTGCTCTATAGCTTAGCTAAGACATAATGAAGAACTGTTCAAAACAAATGAATAATTTTTGCTTTTAAAAAAGGAGGTAGAAAGGTTATGGAAAACTACTACAGCAGATGGCTGTATGATTCCTGCAGAAACTTTAATACCAGCTAGGCTGCTCAGCAGCAGGAGACGAGGACCCTCACTGTACGAGGTCCTTTGTGTGGCCTTGGGAAGCAGGGCCCTGCAGGAGCGCTGATGGTGCTGATGGAAACTCTGCATCATACTCACCTAGTTTTTCATGCCAGACTCGACATTTAGCATATCCAGGCTGTTATTGATTCTGCAACTGATAGGGAATGATACTAGCAGTGACTCAGATCACATTGTTTTGAGAGAAGGGAATGAATTTTGAATTATAAAGCAGGAGCAAGTTTAATTACTACATACAAACATGGAGCATATGCTGCCATTTTACAAGAAACTGTTCTGAAGAGAAGCACCATGCTCTGCCACCAAGCTCCCAAGCGACAAAAATCACACTCTCACGAGTATCAGACTCACCATCTGTAAAATGTTTTTCATCTCTAGAGGATAATGTGAGAACTATGTGTTACAAATCATATATTTTGTGACAGATATTATCACTTGCTTTGGAGCAGCACCTTTAGAACAAATGCTTTTTCTCCCCTATAAGAGCTCACATGAGGCATAAAACTTCCTAAAACCCTATTTAGCAGTGCAAGTGAGGTGACAACTAATATATGTCTCAGAATTTCTCTTGTATGGTAAGAAGGGAACAGGAGGGTTTTTTCATGAACCTAATGTCATTCAAAGGAATTTGCTCTGTAGGATGACATTCTCCTACAGGACTACAGGAATTTTTTATAAGGCTGTGTGCATCCGTATAAATGAGTTCTAAGTTCCAGAAGGGGAAATTACTTTTAACTGTTTCTTCTACAAATGACTGAGAGGCAAAGCCAAAAACCTTACTCCTTTTAAGAACAGATTACTTTTGTATTCCTTCTCAAAAAATGTCCATGAACTAATGATTAAATCTGCTACAGTTTTGAGCAACAAGAGAGCAGCCATGCTAACACACAAAATCAAAAGAGACTGAGCCAAGAGTCAGAAATGTAGAATTACACTGTAATGAGAGACTATCAAAACCCAAGGGGAGATCAACCTGGAATCAACAGCTCTTGCTGTACTCAAAACCCAAATTTCAGAGGTTAGGATGATGCAGGTCAAAATGCTGTGGAGTGACCCCATCAGCAGATAACTGCGTTAATACAGTATCAGAGCTTAAAGAATGGCTAATTTGACTCTTTTCTGATAAATTATACATCTTCTATAATCAATCCAAACCAAAACTAATTTCCAGCAACTGCACTGCTCTGTCAGTAGACAGTGCCTTAATATAATTATGCATAGACAGGAAGAGATAATGACCTCTGATTCAAGTCTATTATTTGTATGGAACATAAAGATACATCGCAGTATTATGTGAGATATTGATTAAGATTGGTATGTTACATTAAACAAATTATTCTCCCATAAACCACTGCTGCTTTTTCCTCTTCCATCGATTCTTGCTGTCCTTGCCAATCACGACGAGTTATCTAGTGAGGGGAAAACATTACTTTGGAGGAACTACTACAACGCTGACACCGATCTACCTTCAGACCCAGGTATTTGCATCCCTTCCGCCTGAAAAGCCTGTGGCAGAATAGAAGAGCATCTGGTAGATGATTTATCCGAAAGCTCTGTTCATGTTTATTCAACAGTAGCTTTTTAGAAGATACATTAAATCGAGTCCTCTGATAGCCATCTGCTTCCGCTCAAATCGCGCTGGTCCAGACCCGGAGCCGTGCCCTGACCGCGGCCGAGTGACCCCGGATCTCCAGGTCGGGGCGACGGGAGGGCGCCTCTGCGCGGCCCCGCGGGGACCCCGCACCGAGGCTCCCGTTACCCACAGCGGCACCGTGAACCCGCACCGCCCGGCCGGACAGGTACCCCCCGGCCGGGAGCGACCCGAGCCGAGCCGGAGCCCGCAGCCCCCTGCCCGACGGCGCTCGGGGGCGGCTGTGGGTGGCAGCGCCGCCCGAGGGGAACACGGGCTGAGCCGCCCCCGCCGCCGCAGCATGCCCAGCGCCCGCGGAGCTCCCGCGCCCCGTCCCTGCCCCGGGCCC
>VZRE01002017.1:133245-237410 GCA_013396775.1 Cephalopterus ornatus
CTCCCTCCGCTCCCGCCCCCGCCTCCCTCTCTCCCTCCCTCCGCCCGGCCGGCCGGGAGCGCCGGAGCGGGGTGGGGGTCCGGCAGTGCCCTCGCGGGCATTGCCCCGCCCGCCGCCCCTTCCTACCCGCAACAGAGGCAGCCGCTCCCCTGCTTCTCCCCCGCACCGCCCCCGCGCTGGCTGCCCCGTCGGGCGGGGACCCCGCTCACATCCCGCACAGAGTGGCCCGTGCGCGCTCCCGGGGGGCTGCGAACAACGCCGAGCGTGTGTCCCGCCGTGCCTGGGGACTGGAGCAGGGTCGTCACTAGAATAATTGTCATGCAGCCACGGCAGCGATGGAAGAACGAAAATATGAGCAGCAGAAGGGTTTTCCTCGTGGGGATGAAATCAGTGCCATTATACATTAAAAACACTTATACTTGGATACTGATTTAGCTTGCTCTTGCTACTCTATTTGGGTTGTCAAATTTCCTTTGAGGTGAATTTTCACATTGGATGTCTTCATTTACGCCTTTTTTCATCAAACTTGGACAGTAATTGTTACCAAGGCTCTTCAGTGTCACTAAGAGCTGTTCTCTACAAACCTGAGGAGCAGCATGAACATTTCCTTTGCATACAAGGCGTTTCATTACAGTATACCACTATTTGTACTTACGTGCCTGTTTTCAAACCATGAGGACTGTATAATGTAAACAGCAAACTTTGACACGATCCAGTCAGACCAGTATAGCATCAGGAGTTAGACCAGCAGAACACACAAGCCGGGATGTACAAAGTTAAATATAAACAAACTGGGATCTAGAAATTGTGGCTCTTTCAAGTTAGAAGTGTTTATGTGATCCCAAGCAAACACTTATTCCACACAACCAGTTGTTTCACCCAGCTCAGGAATGCAGTGCTCTTCCCACAGCCTGCTCTGGTGATTTCTCTATTACTACTCAAAATCAGATGGAGATGGTAAGGAGGCAAAGTCAACCCTTAAGCATCTAATAGGGATTTGTCACCACTATAACATGCAGCAGTCAGCTATCCGAAAACGCGATCTCCAAGAGTGGAGCAGTCTTCAGCTGCTTATACACCCAGACTGGAAAGCTTTGCACAGGTGTAAGGACAGATGGATGCCATGATAAAGAGTTTATAAACCTGAATGCAAGGAGCAGAAAAAAACAGCTTGTGAAAAAGAAAAAGCATCTCAACTCAGACAGATCTGCAGAAATCACAGTGCTGGGCTTTGACTTCATTTTGCATCGGGAGGACCTGTTTTTTCCAGGAGTTATCTGAGTGGGCTGTATGCATCAATACTACATTTAGAGGTGGAGCTGGAAACTGAGCCAGTGTGGCTGTGGGAAAAACAGGCAAATGACTTCACAGCATCAGTGAAATAGTCTGCAAGATGTGGCTGAATGTCCCCAGTCCTCACTGAAGCTTGAAGCAGGACTACTGCCAGTGCCACATGGGGACAGCTGAGCCTTTGTCCCATTGTGTGTGGGCACCCTTCAGGAGCTGAGGTGTCATGAGCTCTCTAGATAGCCTGTCCCAGTCTGCACTGGCCTGCTCTTGAGACCTCCCAGTGGCCATATGCTCTGGTCAGCGAAACGGGGACGATATGAGAAGGTGGTAAATGAATGAGTGGTAACAAACCAGTCTGCAATCTTCAGCAGCAGACTCCACCACTTCTCCGGGTGCCTTGTTCCAATGCTTGACCACCCTTTCAGTGAAGAGGTTTTTCCTAATATTCAATCTAAACCTCCCCTGGGATAACTTGAGAGTATTAGTATATAGTCTTGTCCTATAACTTGTTACTTGTGAAAACAGAACCCTCACCTGGCTACAACCTTCTTTCAAGTAGTTGTAGAGAGCAATAAGGTCTCCCCTGAGCTGCCTTTTCTCCAGGCTAAATACCCCCATCTCCCTCAGCCGCATCTCATACAACTTGTGCTCCAGACCCTTCACCAGCTCTGTTGCCCTTCTCTGGATACATACCAGCACCTCAATGTCTTTCTTGCAGTGAAGGCCCTGAAACTGAACAGGATTTGAGGTGCAGCCACAGCAGTGCCAAGTACAAGAAGAGGGTCACTGCCCTGGTCCTGTTGACCACACTATTTCTGCTGTAACTCCTCACTGCCAGCCCTACCTGGGGTGTGATGTTGCAGCTGTGATTCATTGTTCTTGCATATTTTCCTGGAATTAATTACTGCCTTCACCCTCATCCCTATCCTCGTGCAAGAGCTGCCTAGATCCACTGTCATGGTGGCCGAGGGTACAGCCCATGCCACTGACACCTCCAGGCCTGCCAGGTGGCTGCATTTGACGTGCACAGCCTGGACTCAGAGTCAGGCTGGGTTTAAGATGTAAATGATTAACACTGTGGGCACAGGGAAGTTAAAACTTCCGCTTAGAGACAGGAGAAGGGCATTAAACCTTTTTTACCTGGGAAAGCACCTGCTCTGTGCTGCCCTGCCCTCTGAAGGCACAATGTTGGATGTTGGTGTGGTCCAGCAGCAGCACAGGCTGGGGCTGCCTGCTCTTCCTGCGCCAATGGAGGCGAGACCATCAGCACAGCAGCCACCCCTTCTCCTGTCAGAGGGTCAGGCCGGACTTCAGCAGGGAGTTCAGGCCCATCTGCCAGGTCTGACATCTCCAGTTTCTAGCCCTGCACATCAATATAAGCTGCAATGACCTCATCTTAATACACTAGGCTGCGAGCTGCTGTGAATGAAAGCCCTGATCCAGTTTCACTTAGCAGGTGTGCAGCTCTGTCCAGGGAGGCAGCAGCCATGTCACCTGCGTTTGTCCACCCGAGACTTTCAGACGGCTCTTTAGCACCTTCACCAAACCAGGTTTGTGGTTAGCAGAAGCCCTCATAGGTGGAACCTCCTCCTAGATAATCGTAAAAAAATTGCAATATATGCAGAACCAAGTGCCCCAAAATGGAAAGGTAAGCCTCTAAAATTGCAAGGACATAAAAAAATTGTGAGGTCCAAAAGGGCATCCTTTATAAACTTTTTTCTTTAATTTTTTTACATTCTTCCCTGCAAGCTGGGGTCTGTAAGTCAGCTCAGCAAGAAAGTATGAAATCTGAGGTTCTCACATAAAGCCAGAATGTTGCTTGTTGTAAAATCTGTAAATGCTTGTGGGAAATTATCTGTGAAAATGCTATATGCCTTCTAAGAAGTAACTGATTGTATACAGTGAGGAGTAAAGAACTCTTAAACAAAGAGTGATTTCAGATTTTATTAACAAAGTCCACTTGCCTTTTGATGTTTAAAGACTATTCTATAACTGAAAAAGCAGGTTACATTTAATTAAGTCCCTTGGCTCAGACTTGTTACTTAGGGCAACGCTGTAAACACTTGGCAGAGACTCTGAACTATAATAACAGGTTTATTAAAAATAGAGTTTGGTCACACATGAGAAGGCAGGGAGTCTGATAGGAAGTTCATGGGGAACCTACCACTGTTCTGCATAACACTCATCTTTTTTTTAGTGTATGTAGAATAAAGATATTAAAAATCTTTTCATTTCCCATCCTTTGCCTATCTTACCTGTGAGTGATTTAATGAGTTGAATTCTCAGTTTGAGAATAAAATCTCTACTTGTAGATTGTGTGACAGTAGGAACAAAACGGTCAAATGCTACATCTCAGCTTTGTGCCTGTCCAGATGGAGGGTGCTTTGTGGCTCCTGCTAAAATGTCAAAGGAAGGTATCTGGCACAAAGGACACTATTTCTGAAATTAAGGAAGATATTTATGCCATTATTGCTAAATTGCTTTGCCTTTATAAACAGGGTTTCCCATACGAACACTTATTCCAGGACTGGTTTCTTTTCTGGCTTTGTTTAAACCAGTTCCAGACCAATGGTAACCAGAAAAAGATGTTGTCTATCTTGCAATAGGTACACTTGTGTGAAAATATCGTGTATATTCAACCCAAATGTCAGAGAAGTGTAACTTCCTATCCTTAGCCATCCATGGCTGCTTTGGCCAAAGAGATACAAAACCAGGTTCTCAGTGATCCTTCCTAGACTTCCCTGTGCCTACATTCCCAAAACATCCTTGTTGAATGTCACAGGTCTGCAAGGTGCTTCTCTGCCCACGACAAATAGTGTTTTGGGAAAGGTCATGGGCATTTGAGTCCTGCCCCTGCACTACTGGCATAGTCCTCGAGTCTTTGCATAATCTTATGGCTTGTTAAAGAGGCTACAGAGAAAGTGAGAATCTCACTCATTTTTTAATCCTTTTAGTCTTTCTGAAGCCTTCCAGAAAGAGGATGGAAAATCTTACCCGATAGATGAATGAGAAAGAGGGAGGAAAGTTAAAGTCTGTAACACAGGAAAGTAATACACATTCTTATTTAACCAACACTTTATTTTCCTTGCTTAGCCCATATCTGAAACACCAAGGAGTGCCAACCATGAGAAAAGACTCATTAGCTCTCCCAGAATGAATAGGTAAGTGAAGATTTCATTTCTATTGCCCTGTCTGACAGCAGCCACCCCTTAGTCTGGCTCCTCTGCCCACACACATGTAAACAATGGGAGGGGTACCATGTAAAACAGACTTTCAAAGAAAAACACCAGAAAAGTCAGGAGAAAAAAAGACAGTCTAATTCAACCAAGTAAACAGGAGACGCTCAGAAAAAGGTGCGAAAGGAATAAGAGATATTGTAATACGAGGAGGAAGTAAGGTCATGTAAAAAAAAAACCCAAATAAGCTATGAAATGCGAGTGCTTTATAACTTCTTTAAAGGCAAGGGAGAGTATTCTAAAATGCGTGTTCTACTTCTCCAGCCAAAGTTTGATAAGAAGCAATGAATTAATTTATAGAATTTATAAAGTTTATGTGATCTATAAAATGAACACCAGCTTAGAAATAGCGGTGCCGTGCCCCACTACACCCATCCTCCTCTTGGTCCCTTTCAGATGCTAAGAGAGGAAGAGGGGTGGTGACTCTTGGCCTTGCCTCAGTGTACCACTGAGCATAAGTACAAATTCTGGATGTTGACCAGCCTCCCTTCCATTGCTCTGTTGTGTCTCCTCCTTTCTTGACTCCCAGAAGTCCACCATGTAGATCACACTGATGAACCACACTGATTCACAACTGTTGACAGGTAATGGCAATAAATAGACTATGGAACTTGCTGGAAGGTCTCTGTGTGCTGTGTGTGAGTTTCATCACACAGTCCATCAATAATGCCAGGAGTTACAGTGACTTGTAACATGGGAGCTGAATTTATTTTATTTGTTGCTACCAAGGTAAAATTTGTTTGAACCAGCTTGATAGCAAAATTCACTTGCTATTTTCAGGAGTTGGTCTTTTGGGGTGATGGTGTGACATCACAGGGACAGCTTCCACTTGAAAGAGCTGTGGAGGTGAAGTCCTTCTGATCCTTCATCAGGGCAGCTGGTGTGCTGGGGGCGGGGTTCTATGGGTCACTCTCAGTCCTTCCTCTGTTGTTTTTTCAGTTGCTTTGGTAAGCATTGTTTATTTTAAGGTGTGATTTATTGAGAACATGCATGCTTTATTTGACAGAATGGAATAGGTCCATTCCATTGGAAAATGAATGGGAAAGGTCCTTCCCTGGCCTTCAGGCTGGTTTACTTACATTCTGTTTGGGTTTGTGCTGTTCTTTCACGCAGATGGAAGTTGGAAGAAAAGGAGAGTAGTTATGTAAAACTCATTTGAATATTATGTACTTGTGGAGTTGATTTGTTTCTGTTGCCATGAGCATTTCATTCAAAATCTCCTCCCTTACTAGGGCAAAACCCTTCCTTGATTCAGAGAGGACTTGACGCAGGAAAAGCTCCATCCAGTTTTTGGAAACTTGTTTGTTATTTTTCACCTTTATTCCCCTTCTGTTTTTCCTCTGTTTCTGAGGGATGCAGGATGCAGTTTTCTCATCCATGTGACAGGATTGTGTAATTCTGCCCCTTTGAGCCTGACTTGCTCTCAATTGTCTGTGACCAACTGAATACAGGACCTTCAGATTCCCTTCTGTATGCTCCAGCAAGCTATGAAGATTTGTTGCCCCAGTAGATACTGAACAAAGGTTACAATGTTTACCAGTAAAGGAACCATTTTTCCATCGCTAGATGTTGTACAGTTCCCTAAAGGCTGGGCAAAAGACCCAAGAAGTAAGGCTTTCACCTTGAGAGCATCCGAGTGTCTCTGAGGCATTTCCATCTCTTCACAACCTGGTCCCATAACATGAGCTTCATGGTTTCATCCCATCTGATCCCCATGCAAAAGTAGAGTTGCCAGACTGGTGCAAGCAGCGCCTTAAACAATAACCTAAGAAACAGAGAGGCCTACGCTGTGTCAGGGCTTACTGCGTGGAAGGAGAGAGGGACAGCAGTGACTTGGTGTGGTGGCTATCTCTGCAGACCTTGATGCCTGACAGTAGGGTCCACAGGGCTGTGTAAGCTAGTGAAGTTGTGCAGGAAGAAGCAGTCCAGCTGAAACTTGCTCAGGGTTGGCCCTCTCTGTGGCACCATGTTCAGCTTCAAGTGACCATGGCTAGACAAGCTACTTTCTTCTGCCTGAATTATCTTGATTAGAGAAACTTGTGGTACTTTCATTGTATACCCTAGAGATACAAGTCAAGGCCTCTGCAATAATATTCACTGCAAAGACTATTTCTGGACATAACTACAAATATTTAATATGGGGTAAATTATGAATCAGCCTGCTCCAACACCAACCAGAAATGAATGCTGCAAGTAGAAAATGGAGATTTCCTGGTCTGTTTTTTACCCCATGAATATTAGGATTGGAAGCAGGGCAGCAGGTAGTTATTAGTGTTCAAGCACTGCAGTTGCAGATGCTATAAAAATAATGTTACCATTGCTGGCTTTTATACACAGATTTCCATCTGCAGATTTCATATCTCTTGTAATTTTCTGTAATTTCCTGGCATAACCTGCCTGAAACAAAAACTACAAGCTTTGAAATATTTGATATTTTAGAAAACAACTAGTGTATCTTTGCAATGAAATGTTTGTGGAAGAATGAAGTATGTGTGATTTATTCTGGGTACTTCATCATAGTAACAAAATGAATTAGTTTTTTAGAAGCCAGCAAGCAAGAAGGCTCCTTTTGAACTGCCTGACCTCTTTCACAACACTGGAGATGTCAAATACTCTTCAAATGCAACAGTCAGCTAAACTGCCTGTCGATGCAGCACCCTACAGTACTTAAACCTTTCTGCTGTTTGAAGAAGGGGTTTCAATTTTACATCCAGTGTCAAGTCAGCTTGACTATGAAAGAGATGTGAGAAGAGATTCCTTCCCTGGTCTTCCAAAACAACATTAGCTTTGGAAGTAAAGTAGCAGAAATATATAACTGCTTCAAATGAAGGTCCTGTTCCCTGTAGCTGATAACTAAACTGAATAATTTTTTGAGGTAAGAAGTGGATGACTCTGATGCATAACCTGCCAGGCAGAGACTTTTGCAGTATGAGATGCACTAATGGTTCCAAGCTCTTTCAGAGCAGGCATTTTCAAACCTTACTTGTATTTCCCTGAATATTTAATGTCACAGTTCTGCCAGAAGCCTCTGAAAATAGGGAGAATTAAAACCCATTGGTCGTTCTGTAGCAGAAGGAAGTTGATGATTTAGAAAGTTTCTTTGTACTATATTTCAAAGTGTGACCTTGAGGAGCTCTAGAAATGTCAGACATGTCCTTGTGGTGTCTGTAGAGGCAGTTTAGAAATCATGGTTGGTGGTACTTCACCTGAGCACAGTTAACTGCAAGCATCTGTCAGGGTTTATCAACCTCTAACCAATATGTCATTAAAGACTCATCACTTTAAAAGTCACATTAGAGAACACACAGTGGAGCTTTTGCTTAACCAAGTTTTGATGTCCCTGCTTTGCTGGGGTCAGCAGGGCCCTCAGGGTTGGTTTGGAGAGCAGCACTCCAGTGAGGACATATTTCTAGTGAGAGGGGGCTGCCTGTTTCCTTCTCACCTGCTCTTATCCCCTTTTCCAAATGCATTTTCCAAATCAAGGTCTGGCTTTCAAACACATCCTTTAAACAGAAACATCTGGAGATAAAACAAAAAAGTGGTATCTGGCAGGTGTGGGTCACCAAAAGAACTTTCTATGCTCGGTGTGTAGATATTTGTGTGTGCATGAGCATAGAAATGCAGGTGAAGTGATAACTTGCCAGTGATTCAGCATCAGGATTTCATCAAAGATGCCTCTCCCCATGTCCAACCTCCCCCTGCATCATCCAGTCACACCTGTATCACAGAGATGAGTTGAGGACCTAAAAAACGGATTGATTTTTATGTATTTATTCATTGTTTTCCCATGTCTAATTACTTCTTTGTAAAAATGAACAACAGTTAAAGAAGAAGGGAAATCACTTGGCAAATATTATTAGGTCAGCTTTGATGCAGATATCTATACTTTGCTTCTGAGAGAGGTTCAGGAATGCATCCATTTATGTTGTAACTCCCTTGACTTGAACTGGCAGAAGATCATAGATATCATAGTACAAATTTCAACTGGTGTAATTTGAAAAGAAAGCTTGGAGATGGAAAACACTCTAATTCTTCTCTTAGAAAAACTGCTAAAAAACCTATTTGGTGCAATATTCTGCCTCTCAAAAGCAACACAGTAGTAAGTGATAGGTTTGAACGGAAGTCCCAACAGCAATAACTATTTCCAATACTGAGAACTGTTGAGGTAAAAATGTGACAAATCTCCTAGCTTTGCGAAGATCTGATAAGGCTGCCAAATTGCCCCAAACTTGAACAATCAAGGATTTTCTTTGATATAGCTCATGTGTTTTTAAACAAATCAACAGCTTATCCCATTTGATCCAAACGAACTTCTATGAGAGCTTTTCGAGATTCCAGGATGAGATGAAAGTGTGACCACATGTCATCATGCTGGGGAGTTCTGCCTTTTGTATTCAATGATTTTTACCAGCATTTAAAAATTGTGTTGCATTTTATTGCACGATCAGTTTAAAAATATGTGTATGTCCAGGAGCTCTTTCTTATGATTGTTGGTGAGAAACATCAGTGAAGTGTTTCACGAAGAAGCAAAGCATTCAGGGCTCTTCAAGCATACAGTTAATTTTCCTCTTAAGAAGAAAACACCAGGTCCCTAGGGTTTTTTAACTGCACTGGGGAAAAGAAAGACAAAAACTGATGGCCAGAAGCTGAAGCCAAGATGAATCCAAATGAGGAGATTTTAATAGTGAATCAGTCATCCAGAGAAATGATGATTTGCCAACTCTTAATGTCTTCAGAGAGAGATCGTGCCTTTCTAGAAGATGTGCCATACTCACAGTACAGTGTATTCAAAAGTGGGTTAATTGAGTGAAGTATAATGACTTGTAAAAGAAAAGCCATATCAGAGGATCTGTCTAATGGTCTTTTGCCTTTAGTTTTGTGAGGTTTATCTTAAAAGGGTATTGCTTTTCTTTTCGTTTTTCCAGCTCTTACACAAACTAGCTCAAAGAGTTTTAATTCCATTCCTTACAGGTTTCTACCTAGGCAAATGAAGCCATTGAGCAAAGCAAAAGTCATAAGAGCAACTGTGAAGTGATAACAGTATGCAGTTAGTGCTCAGCCAGTGGGAACTAATTCACTCATTCACAAAGCTACAAAGCTGCTGTCAGACGGCATTTTTTGTTGCTATCAAACAGATTGCGATTAGATCCACTGACAAAGGTGAATGGTTTGATAATTATAATTTAATCCTCTTCTATCAATTCAGCAAGACAGTCACTAAATCACGCAGTCCATTTTTTGTGACGTTATCTGAATTTATAGCCAAAACCATTGCCACAATGTTTGAAAATACATGTTGCTAAATATTTGCTGTAGCACAGTTCATACTTCTCTGTGCATCTAACCTGTATGGCCTCTCTGCCACAGGTGTGTATAAAATAATCTATGTATACATATATATAAGGAATTAATGAATATTGGAGTAAACAGAAGTGTTGTTCTTGGAGCATGAACATGTGAACATCTGATTCATTCAGCGCTATTTCTGCCAGTCATACACACCTGTGCACAAGAAGCCACTGCCTCATGCTCCTCTCATGCAACTTCATGAAGACTTGGAACATTGACATGGCATCATGGGGAGGCTCTGTGAGTCAGTGAGTACCCTGCTACTGGGTGACATTTGTCAAGGGCTCATCTTCCCCATTTAGGTGTGTCCTGAGAGTTAAAACACAAATAGTGACACACCTGAAGGCTGTCATCAGCATCATTCACTCAATTCAGAGCACCTGAATTTGGAAAATCTGGACATTAGTTTGGCTTTGGCTGTGGCATAGGGCATACATGAAGGGCATACATGATCATGTGTAAGACCATTTCTCTGAATTCAGGACTGAATTTAGAGGACTGGATTCTCTTTGTTTACTATGGCCTATGTCTACTAGCTCTTATGAGCTGCTACACTTATATGGCTTCATGTGGAGGAAGTTTTAGGAAAGTCATGTGGTTTCATTATTGCCTGTATAAACAGAAAGCAATGTCTGTATTTTGGCTGGTGAAAGTGAAGCAACAGTGATTAGTAACAGTTTTTATTTGTTCGTATTTTGGGGTAGGGTATCAGATATACCTGTGTTCAATTCTTTTTTAATATGTTCTTTTTGAGCAACTCAGCTGGTACTGCACCCATCTATCCTCACCAGGAATGATTCCAAAGTTCTTAACTAAAGGTCATCAGTAACCTCTCCAGATTATGGAAGGAGTTGCACACCCAGTATCAGAAATGCTCAGGCTTCTTGTCACTGCTGTTGCAAAAGATATTTGCCTAAAAGCCCCTTTTCCTGATAGGAAGAAAATTTGGGGGAGGGATGAAGTATGTTTTTGCTTCAGCAGTAGTGGAAGAAACATATTAAAACATGCTTCAGTTGTATCCTAGAGGTGAAAGTGCAAAAATGGAGGGGGGGGGAGGATAAAACAAACAAACAAACAAACTAGTGCTTATTGTTTTGAGAAATCTCATCATCTCTGAGCTGACTTGAATGATTTTTGAGCAACTGCAGACACAGGGTTGCTCTGCCTTTCCTGCACAGCTGAACAGATGATATACCAGTTTTAAATCAGTTCCCAGCTGATAGGGAATGGATTGCAATCTGCTTAATAGTGCCTTTGCTGCAGACAAGTAGATGTCGCAGCTATTTGGAAGCACAGCTACTTCCTGAGACCGAAGGAGACAGGCCTGCAGCCATCGGTTATATTTGGGAGCACCATGTCGTGTGTGTGTGTGTGTGTGTGTGTGTTCGTGTTCCACCCCGGAGCAGTGGCCTTGAGTGCACAGCCACAGTCACTCTCAGCTCTCACTTCATGCGTTTTATGCGCTGTAAAAGCCACAGCATCATTCCCACTCTGGTCCTCAACTTCTAACAGCTCCTCTTTCTCAGAAAGCCGGAGTAGCAGCACACAATGCACAATATAACACCTCTCTCCCAGTTTCTTCCCACAGACCAGCCATTGAGCACTGGTCAGGAGCCATTAGCACCCAGTTCGAACACAATGTAAATTCTATGAGAACTCATTGTTTTTATAATGATCGCATGCAATTTGTTGCCAAGCAGCCTCCACAAATATTTAAAGCCTGCGTCTTTGTCCACACGATTTTTTCTTAAAAAAAACCGCAACAAAACAAAAATAACAAGAGCTTTTACTTTGTGCCATAAAGGCTGAGACATAATTAACCTCTTCCTGCTCAGGAACCAGACACTGGGATGATGGAATTATTGACACGTGCATGTGTTCCATGGGGATGATGCTGGAGAGGACTTGAATTGGAGGCTGGCTATGTATTAATATATGTATTATTATACATTTTGCCAGTATGAAGTAAATTTTCCCGATTCCCTCTTCCCTTGCGGGGTAGCATTTTTCTGGCTAACCCTGATGTAATTACCAGATTTCTAATGACCACCTCCTCATCACAAGTATCTCCAGGATCCAGGCCCACCTAGGAAGAACAGCCACATTTGATCATGTTTTCCTCTCTCCTTCCATCCCTGTTGTCGTTCATATCTAAACACATGCTCAGCTGCTCTGCTGAATCATCAGACAGGAACAATGTCCATTCTGTCAAAATGTTATAGGAGTGCCAGCTCTAGATTTCTGTGTAGAAACTTGGAAGGAGACAACGTATTTAAAAATACTTGTTATTATTTTTACTCCTATAACACTTCAGTTTCACCAATATGTTATCAGGCTGGGGTTTTCTGTCTGTGGGAACAGTGTCCAGACATGGAACTGTCTAGCCATGCAAGAATTATCATCAGTATCACACAGGACAGACCTCATGAAAAAACAGGCCAAGTATAAATATAAGCAATGGCTCAAATCTCAGCTGCACTTTTTCATAGGAACAAGCCCTCATACAGTATGTACCTTTGTGTGTGCAATGAAGTACTCAGAAGGACACAATTCCCAGACAAATGAAACCTGTTTCAGTGACTCCAGGGTGTGATTGCAAGATGTCTGTGATCTCTGAGGAGTCAGGATAATGAAGGTGATGAGCATGGCCCTAAGAACTTCATTGAAAGTTTGTCATTCATTCAAGCCATACATACCTATAACATAAGAGAAAGACTGCTTCCAGGACATTTTCTGACCAGCTCTTTCTTGCATTTTATTTCTTAGGTTCAGGCGTTATTCTGATTTTTGAAACCTAAGTTTCATGCTTAGAGCAGAATCACAGAAACGCGATCTGAGTTCCCTGAGCTTGTAATTTTTAATGATATATCTCATGTAAATTTTAAATCAGTTCCTCCAAACTGATTTCAGAACTGCCTGAAGTGACATTTAGTGTGGCCTGGCCTATTTTTTTGCTAGACAAACTTTAAAACTGGTTGGAAAATATCCCCGTTTTAGCAATGACCTTGTTATTTATAATCAGGTCTTGATCCTATAATATCTATTAATTATAATAATTTTCCTCAAAATGCTATTCATCCACACATCCATAAGGACATAATATCCTACACCTTGCCTAACTGAGGTAGAACTGAAAGATCTTATCATGGCTTCTTATGGTGGCTTTCTATAAAAATGAAAATACCTACAACTAGTGGGCCACAATAGGATTATCAGGTTGGTTAGATTAATTATATGCATAACTGTTTTCTGCATTGAGACATTAGAGTGCAAAAGCACAAACAATTTTTTAAGATTTTTCTTTCTTTTAACTGTAACTACCAACTGTGATTTACTATTTTTCCTCCTGTGAGAGCAAGAACCATAGATCATTAGACAGGTTTTTCTTTTGTTGCCAGATTGCTTCACTGTGGTTCTCATGCATTGCCAATGAGATCTGCAGTACACACAAATGAAAAGGATCATTTAAACTCACGAGAAACAACTGAAAGAAACCAAATAAGAGATGTTTAGAATCATAGAATAGTTTGGGTTGGAAGTGACCTTTAAAGGTCATCTAGTCCAAACTCCCTGCAATGAGCAGGGACATCTTCAACTAGATCAGGTTGCTCAGAGTCTAGTCCAATCTGACCTTGAAGGTTTCCAGGAATAGGGCATCCACCCACCTCTCTGGGCAACGTGTGCCAGTGTTTCACCACTCACACTGTAAAAAATTTCTTCCTTATATCTAGTCTAAATCTACCCTGTTTTAGCTTAGAACCATTACCCTTTGTTCTATTGCAACAGGCCCTACTAAAAAGTTTGTCCTCATCTTTCTTATAAGCCTCCTTTAAGTATAGAAAGGCTGCTATAAGGTCTACCTGAAGCTTTCTCTTCTCCAGGTTGAACAACCCCAACTTTTTCAGCTCTTCCTCACAGGAAAGGTGCTCCATCCGTCATTGTGGCCCTCCTCTGGACCCACTCCAACAGCTCCATGTCCTTCCTACATTGGGCGTCCCAGACCTGGATGAAATACTCCAGGTGGGGTCTCACAAGAGCAGCATAGAGGGTCAGAATCCCCTCCTTTGACCTGCTGGCCACACTGCTTTTGGCGCAGCCCAGGATATGATTGGCTTTCTGGCCTGTAAGCACACACTGCTGGTGCATGTCCAGCACCCCCAAGTCCTTCTTGGCAGGGCTGCTCTCAGTCTGTTCATCCCTCAGTCTGCATTGGTACCAGGGACCCCTGAGGGGCACAACTGATCTCTATCTGGACACTGAGCCGTTGACTACTACCCTCTGGATGTGACCATCCAACCAATTCCTCACCCACTGAACAGTCCATCTAATAAACCCATCTCTCTCCAATTTAGAGAGAAGGATATTGTGGGGGACTATGTATCAAAGGCTTTACAGAAGTCCATGTAGATGACATCCACAGTTCTTCCCTTGTTCACTGATGCAGTCACTCCATCCTAGAAGACCATGAAGCTGATCAGGCAGGACTTGCCCTCGGTAAAGCCATGCTGGCAGCCTTGAACCATCTCCCTGTCTTCCATGTGCCTTAGCACTATTTCTAGGAGGATTTCTTCCATGATCTTCCCAGGTACAGAGCTCACAGGTCGATAGCTCCCAGTCTCATTCTTTCTACACCTTTTAAAAATGGGTGCAAGGTTTCCCTTCTTTCAGTCATGTAGTACTTCACCTGACTGCCATGACTTTTCAAATATCATGGAGAGTGTCTTGGCAACCAAGTCAGCCAATTCCCTCACGACTCTGGAATGTATCTTGTCAGGTCTCATAGACTTAGGTATGTTCAGGTTCCTCAGGTGATCATGGACCTTGTCTTCCCTTACAGTGGTAGGGACTTTGTTCCCTCAGTTCTTGTCCTTCAGTGCACCCCTTAAGAGGAGTGGAAAGAGAAATTTCCAGTGAAGGACAAGGCAAAAAAAGTCGTTGAGTACCTCAGCCTTTTCCTCATTCATTGTTGCTAGACTGCCAGTGCAAAAAAACATACATGCCAGCTTTTCTTCACTGTGGAAAATGGGAACACAGAACTGGTTGGATGGAGTCAGCCAGGAGGGGCATCTTGTCCAATCTTCTGTCCTGGAACCATGACTAGCGTTGGGCAAATCAAAAGATGCAAGAACCTCTTGCCAAGCAGACACGAGTTAGTCTGTCCTGTGTCGGAAGCCTTCCTGCTTTCTTAAACAGAGATTGGCATAAAAGCTGACACGTTATTTGAACGTTGCTTCTGATTTTTTTTGTGTTTTGTTTTTGTTTTTTTTTTGTTTGTTTGTTTGGTTGGTTTGGTTTGGTTTTTGTTTTGTTTTTGTTTGTTTTGTTTTGTTTTTGTTAATGCTAACTAATGCCATTCCAGGGATTAGTGCTACCTATGCCTTTCCAGGCAAGATATTCTCTTCTGATATTACATGATGGTAAAAAACAGTGCTCCAGCAATAGCCCTGCTCCGTAGTTAGCTTTGTTACATCCACCCTATAACCCTTTGGCTGTCAGCCTGGCTGCTTTTCTGGGAGAGTGATCTTCATGCTGGCTAAAGACCACTTGTTTTCTCTTTCCCTCCTCTTTGCTCCTTCCCCTGCTCTACACATGCACACACACTTTTCCTGGCTAGGAATGTCCAGGCCAAGTTGGTGGGAGCCCTATGAGGCCTAGAGGACATGTTGTCATGAGGAGAACCATCACAGGTCCACTAACTCAGAGGACAGGTCTCCACTGGGCTCTGTGCTGTTTGCAGGCTTCATGATCCAAGGCTCATTTCAGACTAGAGATGGGACTGCCTCACTATAAAGGTCCCCTTTGGCCCCAAAACCTGTAACTCCTTAAGAAATGGCTTGTACTGCAGTCGGAGGATTGAAGATGAGTGCCTGTGTGTGTGATGGTTAACGTGCCGTCTGACCGTCACGGGAAACATGAACCGCAGCCAAGAGGCACACTTAAGCCCCGACGGTCGATACAGAAAATCTCCTTTAGTGCCCGTGTGTGCGCACCCTCCCCAGTTCGGGGGCCGGACGAGGGGCGGCTCCGCGGAGGACGCTCCGCAGCCCCCGCAGCCCCCGCTCCGCCTGCGGGGCGCGCACCCCGGGCAGCGCCGAGCTCTGGGCACCGCTGCCCTCTCCTGGCGCCTGCCCGCATCTCGGGATGCTTCGGGTGGCCTGTGCGCACTCCCGGGTGGAGCAGCCGGCAGTGGGTGGAAGCGTGAAAGCCACACCACCGGGGCGCACGAGGACGGCGCAGAATAAAGTGAGGGTTCCTGGTTACAACACAACTCACTGGTTTACGAATAACTACAGGCGTGATTTAAAAACAAAGACTGTCGCAATACTCAGAAAGATGGTTTTAGTGCTTCCCTGCCTTAGGGAACCAGTGCTACCCATGCTCCCCTCACCACCTCCTTGCCCTCCCCAGCAGGACATGCCAGGGCAACCCACTGTCCTACACCGAGGAAGACAGTGAATAGGAGAGCTTTTCATTAGTCAGAGCCTCTAATATGGGGATTGTGTAAAGCATTTTCCCATTCCTGCAGTTAACCCAAAACCTCTAACACATGCACTGCCGGTCTCAGTGGAAAACAAATCATAGGTTGAGTGTTGCAATGCTCCACTGAGACATCGGGGAGAAGTTGCCAGCCCAGGATCATAGAGATACACAGGGCCTTTTTCTTATCTCGACTTTGAGCAGTCATTTGTGACTGAGTCAAGAGAGCATAAAGCTCTGCTGCCCATGTTTTCCAGGCACTTTGCACAGGCGTCTTTGCCTGTATGAGGTGCGGGGAACTCAGATCAGTCTGATCTATCTCAGATCAAACTGCAGATTGGTCACCTGTGCTCATCCTCTGAAGGGCAGGACTTTGATTTTTACCACATCTCTCCCTTTTCTCATCAGTCCCCATTCCTGGGGAACTTCTGAGGGTACAGGAATGCTGCACTCCTGCAAAACGCTTGGTGACTTCTCTCCGGCCAAGCCCATCTTCAAGGCTCCTGCCCGGCCTGGGGCAGCTTTTCCTTGCAATAATTAATTAAAGGGATTAAAACAAAATGAGAGAGGAAAGTCCTTCACACCTGGCTCTGGCCAGGGGTGGAACCACAAGAACAGGAGCAGCCTGTGCATTTGAGAGAGATCAGAGGAGAAGGCGAGAAAAGACACAAATATGGTACATGGCTCTTGAGAGCACCTCACAGCCCTAACCTGTTGAGTGGTGAAAGAAATGTTCTCCATTCCCTATGGTTTTATTTTCCTTCTCAGGGAACTTCACATAGCTGGAGGAGGAAAAGAAAAATAACTTTCTTAGATATTATTTCAGTACTTTAATTTCTGTTTCAAAGAATCCAATTTATTAAGCAGCAGTACCTGGAGATTATACTCACCAAACAAATTCTCAAAGGAAGCCTCACCATCTAGGTGTGTTTTTCATTACAGAATAAACTCTGAACTTAACCAAAGGTGTTTTCTCATAATGCTAAACTCAGTGCCTGACAATTATTGTCCAGTTCCATTTGGTGCCAGAAGCGCATTCAGTGAAGAAGCAATAAATCCTTTCATGCTGTTTAATAAAACAAGAAAATGTGTTGCTCACACTTGGATGCTAGACTTTATTACACAAACACAGCTAAAAAAATAAATGGAGTATTTCCTGTTTAGAAGTGCCTACAAGTCACATGATGTTGATTTTCTCCAGGTGTTGCAATTCTAAATGAAATTTTCACTTAAGTTATTCTTAAAGAAGTGAGTTATTTCAAAACGCAATAATCAACATGTTGTTAAAGGTGCAAAAACCATTGTAAAAAACCCCCAAACATTCAATGTGCTGTAATGAAATTAGATGTGGAACACTGCGGTTGCCAAATTATACAAGGTATTTGTGAGACACTTCGCCATCCACTTGAGTGCTTTTCTGAGTTTCCACTGAGAGAAAAAAAAAACACAAGGAAAAATCCTATGAGGTCTGAGGACCTCTTTCAACTCCTCGGTTGATTTTATCTCTTTGTGGAGAGCTGGGGTTATTCTCTACTCTGGTGGCCTGGCCTTGGTTAGAGGTGCCACTGCCATTGTAAAATAAATGCCTGATATAAATAGATGTCTTCATCGAGGACTGAGTGGAAACAGGTCCTTAAGCAGGATTGTCTGTTCCTTAATTTTCACTAATTTAAATGAAAAAGAAGTCAGCCACACATTGTCTTTTAATGGATGAATCCTGCGGTTTTGGATGTGTTCCATACTGCTCATACTCACACAGCCTATGTGAACCTCATCCAGTGACACTTTGAAGAATGCGATGAATATCTGTCATACATGCTCCATTCCTCCTCTCTCTTGCTTTCCATTTACAGGCTTCTGTGGGTGAGACTCTCCCCTTTGGGGATTCAGTGGGGGGCATTGAGAGGTGCCTAATAGTCTGTGTTTCTGTGGGAGACAGCAAGGTTAAAAAGTGCTCCTAACATTTGGAGCAAGAAGTGCTGAGCATTAGGATGGGTCTTAGATCTTGCTGGAGTTTCTCCCACAGCTTCTGAACAGTGACCAGAGTGAAGACTTTTGCCCAGAGTAGCTCCATCCACACTGTAAATTCCCTTCAGACGTGAGAAGGAGGGATCTCACCCCAAAACTTCAGAGACATCTGACCACCTGAGCCCCAACCATCTGTTGTCTCCATCCATAATAATTTTTTGATATACCATTATATGAACTTAGCATTGCCTCTTTTGTATTTAACAGCTGAAATTGTATCTCTCTTCTATTAACCTCTTGTTCAGATCTTTCCCAGTTTAAAATGGCTTACACCACTGGGGTTAATAACTCCTGTTGAAGTTTCTTATAGAAAAAAGAAGATCTCTATGATTGGGTAGCTCACACCTTCTCTGCAGATAACTGCAGCCTTTATAGCCATAAGAGGCACTGACGCTGCACATCTGTGAATCTCAAAGAACAACCTCTCTTTAGATATCCTGAAAAAAATCTCTCCTACCTGAAAGAATGACTCAGAGAGCCACAATTTCACATGCAGTGTAATAGATCAGAAGTGACTGCAAAGACTTTCCAAATGATGTGAACTTTGTAACAGGCTCCAGAGCACACCAGGTTTGACCACCTGATGACTCTGAGCCACCAGAAGACGTGGGATCACCCCATCCCCTCACACTTCCATTTTGCAGCCCGTGCCTGCCACCAAATGAGTCAGGGAACACATCCATCTGAAAATGGTTGGGTTTTCTGGGGGACTGGTTTTTCTCTAGATCAGTTTCCTGATGCAGTTGGCCAAACGACATGGCTGGTTGCTGTGCTGGAGAAGCATGTCAGGGAAAAGAGTTGGGACATACTGTTTTAATAACAGTGCACTCATCAGATGGCTGGAAAGGCCTGTGAAACCATCGAGCATTGTGTGCATCTCCCTGGGTCCTTTCCTCCCAGAAGCCCCAGTTCAACATTGCATTTAAATGACTGAATTTCAAGCTCATGAGTAGTTCCCAAGGCATTTCATATTTAATATCAATTTAATTATATTCTTAAATTCAGTGATAAGCACTGATTTACTTTCATGTGCAGAGTTCTCATGTTCTTCTCAGGAGGAATATCACAGTTGCGTGTATAGAAAGTAATTGATTTTTCATAATGGGTTATTCCAGTTACAAATTTATTTGCCTCATTAATTGAGAACTGATTTATTCACTCTTTCTCTTTACTGACAGCAGCAAGTTTCCTTCCACCTGGGTGTAACTCCAGGACTCAGAACTTTCCATTTAACTCCCTCCGCAGATTTAGTCAAACACTCCGTTATCAGAGTTGATCGTACAAGAGGGTTTTTGTTATTTAAAAATTTCCAAACACAGCAGGCTCAAATGTAGGCTTTAAAATCTGCATTTGAGCTCCTCCACAGACTTTGGGGGCTGTGAGCTTCCCTCATCATTTCTAATGAGAGATAAAAAAGAAAACCTCTGAGTCTCTCCCTTTGAGTGTGGGGACCAGAAGGGCCATTTCGCAGCATTCCTTCCTCCTTATTGGGCAGTGGGGTCATGGCACGATGCAAAGAACCTCCCCATACCCTTGTGGGTCAGATGAGCACAAGTGAGAAGGGGAACAGTGATAATAATAGAAAAAGAAAGGTGAAAATTGTTGGGATTTAAAAGGGATTTCAAAGACACTCCAGGAATACTAACTATTGGTATTATGCAATTAAGTGAAACCTTCTGCTGGTCTAAAAAAAAAAATCGGTCTGTCTGAGTTGAAGTGTGATGCCATGCTGCTTGCATTATATATGAATAGTAATTGGAAACAGGACATCTGCAGAAATTAACCATTAACTGTTGAGCACTAAAATCTTTAATTGAGTTTGTAAGCCCTTAATGGCACAGTTAACCTTAAACATTGCTCAGTGCACACACTACCTGGTTAACACTGGTTAATAACTCTAACAGCTGATAATATTTCACACCCATGAGAGCACCAGATTAGCAAGAGACTTGGTGGAATGAGCTCAGCTCACCACTCTTTTGGACCACAGACATAACAGCTTAATCTTTCTGAACTTAATCTTTCTAACCTTTCGGCTGTAACTGGTCTTTTTGGGTTTTCTTCCTTCCAGACCTGCATGTGATGAGAGCACCCCTGCATGTAAGGCTTGGTGAACTGCAGACACCGCCGTGTCCTTGGAGCACTTCACGGCGAAACAACGGATGGAAGCGATGGATAAATCCACCCCAGGTGGGCTGGAAGAAAGGGCTGTAACTTGGAGTCTCCTGGGCAGGGAGAGTAAATAACCCAAGAAGGGCAAAATCTACCCTGAAGTATCTGTGAGAGCTGAAGAGATGAAAGCCGTGAGGAACAGCCCACTACACGCTTGGCTGAAGATTCATGTGTGTATCTGAACACCACCATCCTCTGCCATTAAACCACACGTCCAGGAAACCCTGGGACTTTGCAGCCCAGGCAGCCCAGCTCAGAAAGGACAATTTCAAAAGTGTAGGTGGTTTAAAGTCATTGGTGCAAGGAGCAGAGCTGACAAATAGGTGGAAGGACAGTTGTTGTAAAAGCACATAGTTCTTCGTCAGCAATGAAAAGTAAAACTTGACAAGTGGATTCATGGGACTAACTTAGCAGTGTCAACTTCAGGTTTCCTAATAGAGAGGCATGTAAACAGAAAATAATTTGCTACTGCCAACTTCTTGCACATTTCTAATCAAATTAATTCTGTTTCCAGAAGAAGTATGTATTTTGTTTAAAACAAACAAACAAACAAACAACAACCTCTAGATGTAGATTGAATGAATTTTTGGAGAGACTCAGGAATCTCAGCTGCAGACCTGTGTTATTCATAGCACAAGCACATCTCTTCCAAGGCTGGAATTAATCTGGAGAAAACAAGGTGGTGTTTGCACCTCGAGTTGTCCTAAAGGCATCCCTGCAAAACCCAGGCAGAACTGTCACACGCTGCCCTTGCCCGCTGTTGGTAAAACCAGGAGCAGTGATGAGAAACGTCTGTGGCAGACCTGCCTCTGCAGCAAGGCATGCTGCACTGCCAGCATCCAGGAGGATGTGCTGCTGAGAGGCCAGCCTGGACCTGTCCTGTCAGTGCAGGCTTTCTGTTGGCCGGGCAGGGGTGCGGGCAGCATCACAGCCTGAGAGAGCAGGTCCTTGCCTTGCGACAGGCAACTGCTCTTTTATGGTCATGACCTGCAGCGTGTGAGTGAAGGCAGGAAATGAAATTCACCTTCTTTCTCAATTTTCTCATTTGCCTTAGTAAAAAAATCTTGCTTGTTCCTACGAACTCTTCTTTTTTTTAATTTTCATTAACAGTACTTAACATGACAATGACTGATGATAATTTCACATTTTTCTGCCTGCTTTTGTGGAACATGAAAATTCACAATACGCAGGCTCAGATTGAACCCTTTGAGTGAGCAGACATCTCTGAAACCACTTTTGCCTGTGCACTTAGGATAGAAATTTTCTAGCATTTTTTGTAACTACCAAAAAGTGTTGCTAAGATAAATAAAACAAAAAACACAGTTCTGTGCAATGTGGGGTTTGCATTTAAAATAAATCTCTCTCCAATGCAGAGATTTAGTCCCTCTGAGGCTGCTGTTTTGTCACCTTTTACAGCCTTGTCTCCTAGGCACCCTCAGAGTTTACTGCAGCTGACATGGCTTCCTGTGGACTTTCGCCTACGCGCTGCCCTTAGGTACCTGCAGGAGTTGATCACTTTGCAGCCATTACTCTTTTCCTATTTTCCCATGTGTTTTTACGGCAACTTGTGGTGATTTTCTAGACTAGCTAGGGTATCTGGGGCTTCTTTGTGCCTTTGTTAGATGTTTTGTTTTTCTTTCTTTTTCCCCAATGGCAGTCATTTTATTACATCCCAGACTGTGTCTCCAGGCCTTGTGCTCTGGGATTCTTGTTTGGTTTTCTCATGGAGCAGCCCTTTTCCCTTACCATTTCCCTGATGCCTTGTATTGCATTTTTATTACAGCAGAGGCTGTGTCTACAGGTCCTTCAGGCTATTTGTTCTGAGACTTTTATTGGATTCTCAATAAATATGTTTGCCATTGGGGGTCCTTAGCTGGTTTCCTTACCTATTTTTATTGAAGCTGTGCTTCCAGACGAAATGTTAACCAGCTATTTCAACAGCAATCTGGTTTCTCTTCTGAGTCCTTGCACAGTTTCTTACATGTTTGCATTGGCTGAGCTACATCTCTTCTTTTTTTTTTCTTTTTAACTCTTTTTTTACATTTCCCTCATGTTAGGACCTTTTGTTGATGCAGTCTGGGTGCTTTTCTGCAGCTGTCTCCATTTTACATGGCAGCACAACTATAACTTTGTGGCAGGCAGCAGGTGGAATGAAAACAGTTCTCCACAAAACCGAGAAATCCTTAGCTTTGGGTAAACAAGGACAAGCAGGTCACATTCTTGCAAAAAGCTGCTCTTTTCTAAATTGACCCAATGGTTTTTGCTTGGGCAAGCCCTGCTCCATTGGGGTATGTCAGGGTGCATCATCTTCTTTAAGAGGGATGGATTTGGTGTCTCACAGGCTGGTGGGTTTGTTGTCCTGGGGAAGGTCTTGTGGGGAAACGGTGACATACCCTTGCAGGCACGTCACCAAGGTATTGATGCTGGAGGCTCCCAGCTGGCTCTGCCATGAGGATTTTGATCCAAATTTTGACAGAAATTCCCATCCAAGCCTCGACTTAGTCCCATTTCCATGGTTATTGTGGTACCAAATATATGCAAGTTAGGGAGCAATGGCATTCCCTGGAGAGGCTCATGTAGAAAGAATGATGTGACAGTTTAGCTACACAGGACAGGAATAGCAGTTTTTCCTCCACAAAGGCAACACTTGTACTCCTGTACTAGTCCTTTGGGGAATGAGGTTGTGGTACAACTACTCAGTGTTCACATCACAGAAACCACTGCCAGGGCTGGTGGCTTACCCTGAATGCTGAGGCCAGACAGCCAAATACTGATGGGTAACACTGGAGAGAAAAAAGTCTGTCACCAGCCTAAACTTTATTTTTAAAGTAGGTTTTGAGTATTTCACTGGCTTTCTATTTTTACCTTGGATGAAAAGGCTTAAGTGATCACCGTGTATGTGTGTGTTTGTATGTCTCTAACTGCCCTTCCCATAGTAACTTTTGAACTCACGGACTGGTTTCAACCAGATTTGACCGAGAAGGAGAAATCACAAAGATAGGAAGCTCCTGCAATTTCTATACTAAATAAGCAGCTGGGTAGAGGAGAGATACTAAAGAATCTGCACAGGAAAGGGCCATTCTAAATACCTTAGCTGCAGGAAAAGTTTAGATCACACTTAATGCTTTATTAGACATAAAAATCCACCCATCATTTAAGTTGTCTTTCCCAGATGAAGAACATATCCTGTGTGTAGTAAAAGGTAATTCTGATTGAGCTTCCTCCAGTGCTATGGGCATTCATAAAGTCTTCTCTCACAAACGCATGCTGCAGCTTTAACTTAATACAGTTTAAAAAAAAATCAACTACATGATTTAAATTCACTTGAAACCAGGATCTGCTCCTTATGATACAGATAGACATGGATATTTGCCTAGAGCTAGTTAAAAGGCTGTTCTATGGCATTTTTAAATCAGTAATCTCAAAAATATCAATAGATTTTTTCCATTTAATGGGACACATATATTAATAACCTTATTTTTGAAGGAAATATTTGTATTTTGGGACCAGGGGATTTGTCTCAGAACAATGAGACATTGATGGGAGAGAAATGAAGACAGTCCATATCAAATGAGTCCACTGTCTTACCTGGAAGACCATTTCTCCTTGAGCATGAAGCTGTTTTCCAGGCACAGAGAAAGGTGGAAGTGTCTAATGCTACACTATAATTTACCTCAGGAAGAGAAAACTAGAACACAGTGAGACGGATACCCTTGACTTGCCTGGAGTTTACAGGTGATCTGATTGAACCATTCCCAGGCCAGCAGTGAGATGGGAAGGATCCCGGGTGTCACATCCACCCAGATGAAGCTACCAGTAGGGAAGAGGCTCATTAAAAAATTAATAATTTATATGCCTATTTTGCCAAAAAGAAAACAAATTGAACTGATCAACAGAAATGAAAACAGGAGCTGTAAATGCTTAATTTTTATCCACAGTATTCAGATCAACCGGGAGAACTTTGCATGAGCTGTTGGAGACTGCTTGGCCCAATAAATTAATAGCTCTTCAACATTTTGCTAGAAACCCTGTTCCTGCAGAAGCCATGGGCTTGATTCCTTCGAGTCAGAAACCAGGTTTGTTTTGCCCATGGCTGAGGGAGATGCAGTCTGCAGTGCATCACAGGGGGCAGGAGCATTTGGCATCCAGGTGCCATCCCAGGCATCTCTTTTCCTAGAGCAAGAACTGCCTGTCTTCCTGGGGCAACATTGGCTCAAGGGAGATGCTGGGCTCAAGAAAAACTCTCCCACCTCCAAAACTGGATTTCTTGTGAAGGACCCACCACACCAACTTGTCATCCTGAGGCCCTTGCACTGCCAGGTAACCTGCAGGGCAGCCTGTGGCTCCTCTATGTCCCTCTGTAAGTAAGGACAGTGACACAATCCTTGAACTGGATCTTCTCTCAAGTATTCATGACTATTTCTAGCAACATAATGAGCTAGGCATGGGTCACTCCAGTGACACTGCAAAAGAACTTTCTGGCCCCATCTGCAATGAGAATAAAATTTGGAACACAATAACAATAGCAAATTTAATTTTTTCTTAAATTAAAGCAAGTAGCTGTACTCTTAAGGGCACAACTCCAACGTGTGAGCTATTTTGAGCAAACAAAAGGCTCACTCCCTTAGCCAAAAATACTGGATTTTTTTTCACTCTTAACAAAACTATAACCTTTCATTATTGTATCACTTTTTGTATCATGAAGCAAAGCCCTCAAATACAGGTTTTGACATCAGAGGCCAACAATATTTACCTGAATTTGGGACTCTGAAATGCATTTATAGTACTACTTTTTGCATCAACCTTTCCTACTGTGTGGTCATTTATGTGGACAACATGCTAGGATGGTCTATGGTCTGGTTGCAGCTGATGCCAACCACAGTAGTTGGGATGGTCATGACTGTCCCCTGAAGGCATTGGCATGCTGCTGCCCCATTTCAGATTGCTTCTAGCATTTGGAGTTTATTATTTATCAGGAATTATTGTTGTCTGACTTTAACCTAAAGTTATTCTGTATCAGAGACCAAGGTTTCATGCTGTACAAGTTGTGTAGCAGTACAGCTGGCCAGGACAACTTGAGCTATGATGCATTTTTAAATTATTTTTTAGCTTTTTGAAGTACTTGTCCCAAATGCTAATTTTCTTTTTGCTGTTGATTTCTTGCAAAAAGACACTTCAGGTGGTGTGAATTAGCATAGCTCTGGAGAGACTTAGTCTCAACAACTATTGTTTTGTGCCTTCATGGTTTCCGTGAAATCCATAGCAAACCTCAAAGGTATTTTACTGAGAGAAGGAGCAAGCCTAACACATCCCTCACTGGGGAACAGGAAAGCAATTCTCAAAGAACTCTAAGTTTTGCTTACTGAAGTAAATTTGACATGAACTACTGAATAAGCAGAGTCCCATGACTAAAGGCATCCTGAAATGTGATAAGGGAGACAGAAGAGAACTTACTGCTTTTCAAAAGAGCACACTGGAACTACACAAGCAGAAAATGTATTACTTGATAATGGATACGCTGTTTGGCAGGAACATCTCATGAGTCTACAAGGTCATTTATGTCCTGCAATAGTTGCTTTATAATGAAACGGGAGGAAAAAAGAGTAATTATATCCCCATGCTTCAGGAAGGCAACAGATCCCTCTTTACCGGCAGATTTCAGATTCTTTTATCCTCTCGTGAGTGCCTAAAATCCTCACATTTCTTTTATATTAAGATTCTTCTCCTCATCCCTTCCACCTTTTCTATTACAGGAAAATGCACATAGAACTTTTATCTGCTTTTGTCTGAGATGAGCAACTTGATTTCATTTTTTGTACGACTGACAGCTGTGCGTGACACTCTGTAATTTTGGAGTGCATGGAAAATGAGGACTCCATCCCACAGATTATCTGTGACACTCTCAAGAATTAAAGTAAACACTGTTTTGCTTTGCTATTTCAAACAAAAGAAGAAATAGCAGCTGGTTTTGGCTGGTTGAAACAGAAGAGGTTTTTCACGATGCGATGGAATTTAAACACAAATGTTTCGGGCTGGGATATAAAAGGGGCAGAGGAAATGGAGCCTGCCACCTTCCCTTGGGAAGCATGCACAGCCTCATGAGTTCATGCACACACATGTGCCCCAAAAGATCTTCCCATAGCAACAGTGCAAATTAGAGCTATAAACTAGGAACTTGATTGCATCCAAGGTCAGCACATGGGCTCTCTGAGGAGGGTCCTATCAGCCAAGTCCTCCAAACAAAAAACATTTAAAAATCAGATCATCTCTTTTTGTGCTGTTCATAGTCCATTCCAGGCTGTTCTCATTTGGCACCTTTTTACTGAGTGAATGCCCAGCACTGTGGTAATACATCTCTCTGTGAAAGCTCTGGGCTCCCAGGTGGGTGGCCTCAGTCCACAGACCTCGGGGACCTCTTCTCAGCTGGTGAAACTGCACAGCTTTTCTCAGTGCTGCCTGTGCACTCAGGCTCCTCACAGGTAAGAAGCTAATACGAACAGGTTTAAAAACAGAAGTGATCTTTTTTCTGCCTGCTGCTGGCACTCCTAACCGCACTCACCAGAGCAGAGAGTGAGAGGCACCGTAGGCACACCTGGGTGTGATTTTTGTTAGATACTTTTTAGGTGCCAATAGAAATGTTCTGGCTTTCTTCTCTCTCCAGTATCAATAGATTTGCACAAATGCGAGAGCTGTTTGTGCCCTAAGACAGCTAGTGTCCATTTTTATGGAACTCAGGTTTTTCCCCAAGAATAGGCAAAGACATCCAGGACAATGTGACATCCAGATAGCGATAGCATGCAACCTGTATTCATGGTAGGTATCTTGGTTTACCAGCTTGATCCAACACAGCCCTCCAGGATGCTGGCCTCCATTTACAGAGGCTGGGATGAAAGTTGCACCAAAAAAAATGCTTATATTTCTCCTCCTGCTTAACACAAGTCTTCTTTTCTCAGCCCTGTTTTGACATTAGACCCTTTTTGCTGTCTTGGAGGAATGGCCCTGCAATGCCCATATTGTCCATTCCCACTTGCATGACCCATCTGTCAGCTCACAGGGTTATGTACTCTGCCACATCAGGTGAGTAGGGGACAGTGCTGCCAAACAAGCCATGAAATATTGTGGCACTGTGTTGGTTCTTTCTAATTCCTCCATTTAGCTCTTCCCACAGGAAAACCAAGGTGGCTGACTAGTAGTTAAAATGTCATTAAAAGACTCAGACAAGGAATGGCTTTTGTCAAGGACAAATAAGAACCATTTGTCACTCTCTGAAAGGGCATGGTATACAAGAGTGGGAACAGCTCTTCTCAAAATTTGGCCCCAGGAAGACAATTGTGGCCAAGCTTGCCCATTCCGGGATGAAACCTTGCATTTTGGGACAGCTCTGAAGCTAAAGGAGATATCCAGACTCACCACGTGCCCTTCCAGCACAGTGGGCATGCAGGTTAACTACTTTCATACAGACATTTAACCTTACTCTCCATCAGACCTTTCTCTCTAGCTTTCCTGAAGCTTTGCCAGGTGCCCTCTGGAGAGGACTGCACTGCTGGCAGGCAGCCGTGCTGCCCCTTGCCAGACTGTCCAAGGCAGCTGGAGACAGCCCAGGAGGCAGGGACACAGCCTGTTGGGTGCCCTGTGGGAATGGGCATGGACGGCAACTGATTTCTGTTGGCCTCTGCCTTCAGTACAACACTGGAGACCATTTTGGAAGGAAAATGGGTATAACTGCTGGTTATAAGGATCCCTTGGGTATGGGTTAGTTCTGCCAAACATCTGATGGAGACCAGCCTCACAGGTTCCCTGCCAGCCTGCCTGCCAGCGGGGCCAGGGCCAGCTGCTGTGCAGTCTCCAGCTCCTCTGCAGGGGATTGTGTATCCCCTGTGCCAGGAGCACTTTTTCCCCCACTAGCTGCCGAAACAGACCTGGAGAGCAAAACACAGCAAGACAGTGACAATGTGAAAGAAGATCAGTTTGCAATTTCTTACCATGAACAATGTGATTCCTGATTGAAATGGTTATTAAAAATTATCTCTAGATATGATTATTAGCAGAAGGCATTTGGCTTTTCTTCTGAGCACCGAGGAGACAAGCTGAGACCTGGGTAGATCCCTGGCATGGCTGTGCCCCTCCAGGCTGATGGCTATGCCCAGGCTAAATCCTGACTGCCTGAGATGCTGCTTTCTCCGCCCTTGCAAAACCCAGCGCTGCTTCAGGGCATGGAGCTGGGGCACGAATTTGGTCAGACCCATAGGCAGGTCTGACCATGGAGCCCTGTTTATCCCCTTTTTGTGCATCAGTTCCCCAAGATCTCACCACACCTTAGCTGCATGGAGTGCATGGGAGGTGGCACCAGCAACCCCTGGCAGCACCAGGATGCAGCTTCCATGCCCAGTGGGGCACCAGGTTGTGCCTGAGACTGTGCCTTCACTCTGACCCTGAGCCCTGCCTCTCTTGGGTCTCTTGCAAGTCAGGTACCCAGAGCTGGTCATAGAAAACATCGAGTCTCCCCCAATTCCTCTCCAGTTTTGTGAGCTAGAATGCCAAAGTGAGAAATCACTATTGCATTGTGAAATCAAGGAAAGCCACCCTCCCGCTGGGCCAGCCCTGTGCTCAGTGTTGTGTATAGCCCCATCCTTCCTGCCCCATCCCACTCCTGCTCCCACTCCCACTTCTGCTCCCTGCCACGTTTTTCCTCTTACCCCTGGCACTTCCATCTGCAGCTCAGCTCGCTTTCCTCTTCGCTTTCTTAGAAAGCTGCCACTTCATTTGTCATTTACCCTTTTTGTTTTCCATACAAAAATTACATTATTCTTTGCTTTTAACCTTGCTGATGCATCTTCCCTTTATTTTAATTTCCTTGGTTTGGCCTTGGACATGTTGGGTTTTAAATGATTTTTGGTTTTCTTTGAATTTGATTTTAGTTTTCTGGGACCAAATTGCCACTCTGTGTAAATTAAGAGATAATACCAAAGCGATCAGTCACGTTTCTCACCATCTTCCCATTTTTTGAAGAGTAGCAAGCAGAGCTGAGACAGAGAGGAGTTTACAATGGTTTTACTTACTAATCTCTCGCCTAGTGTCTGTATTCATCAAGACAAGCCTGACACTACAAATGTTGCTGATCATGGGCATATTTCTGTCTTAGTTCTCAAATGGAAAATGTTAAAAAGATACAGTTTTGCCGGTGTTTACCAAGTCTCGTCACTGAATGTTTTGCCACTATTGTATAAAAAAAAATAACGTAGAATTGTGGGCATGCTGCAAAGTGTTTTAGAAATACAATCGTCAGTTACTTCATCCCTAGTGAGCTGTGATGGTCATGTTGAACGTAGTAATGTAGCAGTATTAGCAGTATTTGGCTCACTCAGCCCCCAGGCAAGCACACTTGGCTTGCTTTGCACAACTGAGGAGCTGTGAATCCTTCTCCAGAGGCTGGAAGCCAGGCTGTTAATGCTCAGCTGTACCTGCTCTTCCCCAGCCCTTTCTCAGTTCATACCCCAGAGTGCCCATGTGGGTTAGGTGAGGTGAGTGTGTTCACAATCCTTTGAAGAGGAGGGAGAAGAAAGTGGTTGTGTGTGTCTTCCTCGCTGCTGCGCTGGCTCAGAGAAAGATATGTCAGGGCATGATGCATTAGGAGGAAAAAGCTGATGCTGGCTTTTGCAAGTGCCAGGGGCTGCGGACGGAGGGCTCGGTGCAGCACCTTCCATAGATTTCAGGCTGGTGGCAAGGTAAACTGCTCCTTTGGAGTCTTGCTCCTTCCCTTGCCTTCTCCCCACTCCTCTCTGCTCCAACATAGCCCCTTAATTACTGTGTGGAGGTGAACCTTTTTCTTCTGCAGCCATAGCTCTTGATCAGATGTCTACAGAAAACAATTTTTAGAAATCTGCACCATTTCCATCTTCTGCACGCTATCACTTTACGAAGAAACACAGAACCTAGTGCAGAATGCAAACCCTCCAGTGGGTACCAACATGACCCACAGAGTAAACACGAACCCTGCTAGCTGCCATGGACTGGATTAATTCCTGCTGCAGCTTCAGTGACATCCTTGGAATTACTCAGGGTGGAAATCTAATGCTTACAGCCACATAACCGATTGGCTGTTTGTGAGGATGTGTTACTAATTACAATTACTGAATGTTAACAGCACTACAGAAATATTGAGAGTGCCCTATATATAAAAATATTTTTGTAGGAGCTAAAATAATAATTGAACATATTAATTTCAACTTAAAAGCAGAAGCCAAGAGTCTGTAAGTTTGCCGTGAGGCCTCTTATGGTCTAATGCAAATGAGGTGGGGGCTGTTGGCACTTGGAAAATAACAGATGAAGAAGAAACGTAATTGCTAGTCCTGACCTGTCAGAGCTGCTCCTTTGTGCACCACGTCCAACTTCCCCTTACACTTACAAGTTATCTACAGCAAATTTTCTTCCAAACTAAACAAAATCAGAGGCTTTTAGGAACTTAGAAATAAATGTCTGCTTAATTTCAGTGTCGATAAGCCCCTGCTCCAACTCATTCTTAATGTATCAAAATTAAATGTTTTAAGCATATTTATCTAGTTGCTATGGCTTTGCCTGGTGTGTCAGACACTTTATCCATCAAATATGACAATTGAATAATATTTTTACTTTTAGATATGGATCACAGATCCTTCTCATCATACTATTCCCTTCCCCCCTTTCTCGAGTTTTGAACTCATTGGAAAATCTGTTCCATAATACAGTGGGTAAATGAATTACAGTCACAGATGGCCTCTGGAGATTTCATACATGCTGCAATTCATTTGTTCAGGAATGGGGAAAAAAAAAAAAAGAGGGACCCTTGTCTTGTGAGGGTATTATCAGAGACAGCAGATCAGACACTGTAATGCTGCCTTGCACTCTGATTCGACCCATTTCCTAAGCTTTTATGACTCGGCATTTACTATTCCTGGATTTGAAATTTTTTAAGAGGAACGCCAAAATCCTCAGTGAAAATGACTGAATGCAAGGAACTCTGGCCATTAGAAGTTACAATTTATTTTTACAGTCCTGAGTGAAACTGCTGTGTGCCATTATAGGGAGATGCTCAAGAACAGCAATGTAAAGCTCTGGCAGTAGTGTCCTAGCTGTAATTAGCAAAAAGAACTTAATGCACAGATGACTGCTTGAGAATTAGTCAAACCTTGCAGTGGACCTTGAGATCCTCGTGAGGAAAATGCTAGAAAAAATAAGAAACATAATATAGAAAGCGGTATATAATTTTACTGCTTGGGTGTCTTGTTCAGCATAAGTTATAAAGCCTATTTGAAGGCAAGCATTAGGGTCAAGCCCCAAGACTCACTTTTGCCTCTGAATTTGGGCCAGAGATTACGGGAGACAGGGATGGGATGGTTGATGCATCAGCCATCAGGGAAAAATAAATGCAGAGAATTCAGCTCAAAAGTAGATCGGACAAACTCCTTTCTGTTTCTGCAATGATATAAAAAGTATTACTGTGTGGTCAAATGTAGCATGGTGATCTAACTATCTGCACTCACACACCGTCACTCCATTGCAGGGTCAAACTTCAACAGACTGAAAGAGGGAACATTTATATTGTCTTAATATTTACTCTGCTCTCATGAGACTGCAGCTGGAGTGCTGTGTCCAGCTCTGGGGCCTCAGCATAAGAAGGATATGAACCTGCTGGAGTGAGTCCAGAGGAGGGATACAAAGTTGATCAAGAAGACTGGAGCACACCTACTATGAAGACAGGCTGAGAGTCTTGGGGTTGTTCAGCCTGGAGAAGAGAAAGCTCTGGGGAGACCTTAGGACACCTTCCAGTACTTAAAGGGGGCTTATAAAAAAGAGAGAGAGGAACTTTTTATATGGGTAGATAGTGATAGAATAAAGGGTAATGTTTTTAAATTGAATGAGAGTAGATTAGATATTAGGAAGAGATTTTTACTGTGAGGGTGGTGAGGCACTGGAACAAGTTGCCCAGAGAAGCTGTGGATGTCCCATTCCTGGAAATGTTCAAAGACAGGTTGGATGGGGCTTTGAGCAACCTGGTCTAGTGGCAGATGCCCCTGCCCGTGGCAGGGGGGTTGGAACTAGGTGATCTTTAAAAGTCCCTTTCAACTCAAACCATTCTATGATTCTGTGAGTGTTTAGCCCTTTCTGAGTGACATTTCACACATTTTGTCTGCAATTGGGCTTCACAGCTAAAGTAGCCCACTGGGTGCCATAATGAAAGTATTTGTCCAAACACCAGATAAACCAGCCTAAACCGTAATTTGAGTGGAGCAGTATCACCCAAGATACTCTGTGCCAGAGTGTGCTTTGGATTGGAAAGCAACTGCTCAGAACCTTCATCCAGCACGTCCACAGGTCGCCTGAGGGGAGACTGCCCATCCCAGGAAGGCTCCTGACCTTCTCCTCACCTCTGCCCTGTGGATGGAGGTCCCTGTGTGGAGCTGGGTCACCTACATCCCTCCGGGGCAGGGGCAGCACCTGCTGCCAGAAATGCCCATGGGAATGCCTTGACTCATCCACCTCAGTGGGAGTTTAGGGAACCAGGAGGTTAAAATGTCAGCTGAATCCTCCCAGAGCTGTCGTTCCCCCCCGTAAAGAAGAGGTAATTAAACAGTCTTGTTGCCCTGTGGTTTAATGGATGGCTCTGGCTGGAGTGCTTGGGGACCCTCTGACAGGGCGCTGTGAAAGGGCAAAGGGGGACTAATAGCTGCTGTGTTTTCCAGCAGCCCCAGCCAGAGATAGCTCTCTATATAGCTGACAAGCAGTCAACGTCTGCTCCCTGTCTCTGTTTGCACTTCATCGAGTTATCTCCTCGAAAGCAAAGAAATCCCAGCTGATTGAACAGCACATTCATCATCTGGATTTCCCCCGTGTCTTTTCCTGTATCAATGGTGCCATAAAAAGCCCACCAGAAAAGTCGACGGAAATCTGCTCTATCTTCCATTAAAAGCTTTTGCAGAGATCTGAAGTAAAGAAAAAAAAAATAAAAACAAACCCCAAACTTTTTTTTTTCCTCCTTGAAACGTCGATCAAGGAACATTAAACAAAAAGATTAGTTCTGCTCTTACTTGTTTGTAAAACAAAAAGCATGAAATATTTAGCAGTATTGTAATGAAAAACAGATGGGAATAATGCTGGCTTTCAAGGCCGCTGGTAACCACCTCCTTTTCATGCTGCAGCAGCAGCAGGACGAGGCAGGCAGCCCATTAGGACAATTTATGAACTGGACTTCCACAGAGGGAGTTCTAGCAAGAGGTCCACAGCTCATACAGAGCAACTCTGATAACATCTGTTAGGGTTATTCATTGAAGAGGATTATATTACAATCCCTCTTAATACTACGAGTGCTACGGTAAAACCGGATGAGCCTTCAGTTTCATTTGCTCCAGCAATATGTGTTTATCAGAGCATTTTTCTGAAGTTGGAAACCCAGGCTGCATTCATGGTATGTCACAGAATGAAATTTAGAAAGCTTGAAATATTAACCTAGAAAAAAACCTCAGTCCCTGCTTTTAATTCCTCATGGCTGTAATGCTCCGCTTCTTTGTGCAGCATCAACACAGCATCAGCCTTTTTCCACAGAAAGCCACTCCCCATTAACTCTCCAGGGCTGAGATTGATTTTATTTAAATATTTCTCACTCGCTAACCTTGCTCCATCCTTTATTTAAGACTTTGCTAATGATGTATTTTTTTCCCTTTAATTTACCTAAGCATATAATGAACACTCACATCCGAAATGACCTCATTATACCAGCAAGGACTTTCGTGTGGATACGATTTAGTGCACAGGCATAAGGCAGAGGGGAGAAGTCTCTAAATGGAGAGGTTTTAAACATTTTGAAAAATCCCTGTTGACTACAAGCCAGATTCTTACTGCTGTAAATTGACTTAGTTCCAACAGCTTCAATGAAGCTGCATTGATTTACTCCACTTGAGGGTCTTACTCTATTATTCTTATTTATTGAACTTGCCACCTTTTGCTGCTACAACCTAAACTTCCATCCTCTAGCAGCAGGGTTGCTATCTAAAACAGGTGTTTCTCCAATAATATATGACTTAAGAGATTTATAACTGCCTGGAGTATTTCATTGTCCTCTAAAAGTGTTTATAATAATTCTTGTTGACTGTCCCAACTCCCACCAATCAGCTGTAGAGTTGTTTGCAGCTGATCCTGGTCAACAAAATATTCATTCCCCATATAAGCATGAGCTGTTTTATCTGTTTGTAGGTGCTTTTCCTCCCTGCTGGAAGAAGGTCTTCCCTGGTCTCTGTACAGTGTCCAGGAAAAAATGAAGCCCAAGGTTTTTTGCTGGTTCCAGAAGAACCCTGATGTACACCGAGCAGCCTACTTTCTGGCTCCACAAAAAATAAACTGCAAGACGAAAAAAGGCATTGCAAAGGAAAAATAAAAACCTGTAAGAACAGAAATTTCTTTTGTGCACCAATCGTAGCCCTAATGGGAATGCAACTGTCACACCATGATAGTCTGCTGTTCCTACAGCCCTGGGCTTGTTTTACCCCATTCTCTTCTGGGAGGGATTTGGGCTGCTGCTCTGACCTTGACACAGCTATGATCAGCTGAAGTGTCTGCATTTGTACTTTTGGAGGCTTAGCAGGACACAGCTCATAGGAAAGCACAAGATCACGTGGTCCAAATACTGGAGAGAAGTCAAAGACCTGGATAAAGTTCAGCGTGGTCATAAAAACAACAGGGAACCCAGCCCATGGGTTCACCAAAAAACTGTAGTGGTTTTATACTTGTCCAGAAATAACTGCCTGTAGAGCCCTTTGATGTCAGGGATCCTGGCAGTCCCTATCTCATAAAGACTCAGGAAAGAAACCGGCAATTACCTGGATGCTAATGAGAATTGTGCATCCGTACATACATGCTGCAGTGATTACTCTTCAGAGAAATCAGCAGTGGTTATGCTGACACACTGCTTGCTTGCTACATGTGATTGGTGTTAAATTCAAACCTGAGGGTCTCAAAATACCTCTCCTTTGTCTTTTCAGGTTTGAAATTAGCAGGTTTAGGATTGAGGTAAACCCCACAGAAAGTGTCACAGGCCAATGCCATAAGACAGCATACTGAATCATGATATGATTCAGCAAATTCACATTTTCTTTGAGTCCAACAGAATTCTATTTAAATAACGAAGGGAAAGCTGACATTTTCTTTTAAATCTCAAATGACTAGAGTGAAGTAGGTACATTGAGTACAACCGTCTTCCAGTTTTACCTGAGCACAGACTCAGGCAGCAGAAAATTTTATCCTTGCTTCACTTGTTCTGGCTGTTTCTAGGTCAGTCCAAATACTCTGATGGTAAGAAATAAGCACAGCAAAAATGTGCAACCACCCCCAAGAATAATTTAAAAGTCCTTAAAAAGAAATGCACATGTGTTTATTTACTGCATTATAATTGCAACATCAAATACAACTATATTTTCATTTCAAAAAAGGACACATGCAATAAAATACTCTGATTTTATAATCTGATTCAACATAGTTCATTGGTAACAGTGGAGCATCACAGAACAGTCACAAGGCTAGGGCTTGGGATGATGAATTTCCAGTCTCTTTATCCTACTTTCAAACAGCAAAGTCACATCATATTTTATTTGTCATAGAGGGATAAACTTTTGGAATAGTGTGGCCAGATCACAAAAGACTCCAGCTGCCCCTTTAACTCCCGGATGAGTCTTGAAGAATCAAGACTTTTTTACTTGAGAAAATATTATGCTTTGACAAGGATGAGGAATAGACAGTATTTTCCAGGCAGAGAGCAGAAATCCTTCCATGTTACACCACAGCTGAGGTACAAAGCAAGGGCCTCTGCTTCACAGGTCCAAAGAAGCAAAGGCTGTGAGTTACTTTAACTATGGCTCTGAAGAAGGAAATCAGGCCATCTTCTGCAATATTTCACCACAGCTTTCTATTATGTTCATCTGCACATGGGGCTTCAATCAATTTAATCTGGCATTTCAGCTATGGAGTAAATCCAGAATAAACAGGAGGAGTCCACAGCTCAGAAAAAAACACAAAAAGTTGTCCTGAAACACTCAAAACATGGCCTCTTAACTAGTTAAAAGGCCCTGTTCTTCACTGGAAAAGGTCCGTATTCTATCACAGCTATTCACACATCATAGGCTCTTATTTTTAATGTTTCCCATGAAATTCCATGGCACTAATTTTGAAATAAGGTTCTAAACAGTGTGAAAAAACTATAGAATCAGGGCCCAAAATGGTACAATTTTTAATGTAAATTCTCCTGACTTTCAGTCAAGACTTTTTAGGAAGTGTCACATAACACTGTCCAGCCTTCGAAACAATGACCTGATTTCTTTCCATACATCTCACGTGGCATAACACTAAGGATGACTTAGCTCTAACAATTTACATAAAAGTAAAGTCAGTCTTTTTATGCAGCTGCATTTTTATAGAACTTTATAGAGTCAGTATACAGAAGCTTACAGTTTTTTGAGCTAATTCTAGCAAATAGGAAGATATATATGAAAACAAAAAGTTCCAAAAGTACGCGGAAATCTGTAGAGTAAAATATATATCTATATATCATTTCCCAACACAAACAATAGGCAGTTTAGAAAAATATGATTGTTATAGTCTTTCTGAATCAGAAAAGAAAGGATTTAAAAAATAAGTTCAGCTTTTCACAAAGCCATATTTTTAATAAGAAAATAGACTGGTCCACATTTCCCTGAATAAGCCAGAAAGGTTAAAGAAAGGTCCAGGCAAGACAAGGAGTCTGACTTGGACTTGATATCAGCTGTGATAACATGCACATGTACAGAGGCAGCTGCTTGGCTCCAGTATTGTTTATCTTAGAAACGAGCCTAATTTATCACAATTGTATTTAAAAATCATAAATAATGTTACAAAAGTGGAGCTGGTCCCTGCAAGGCAAATAATTATATTCATACAAGCAAAAAGTGACATCAATCCAGTTATTTTCTTGTGACAGTTAAAAGGTATTTTGTACCCAACTGTTACATTAAACAGCACATGTATAAACACAGATTATTATTGCAGACTCTGCTATCAGCTACTATACATAAACAAGAAGAGATGTTCATGCTGTAATTGCCTCTAAGGTTTTTGTTCTACTTGAATATTAACATTTACAAGAAGCTGAGGTGGAGACCTGAATTCAAGCCAGGATTTCAACATGCAAAATGACAGGGTTCACAGGAAGGTTTCTGATCCTCCCCGTCACTGACATTTGGAAGTGGATAGGAGCTCTGAAGAATTTTAAAACCATTCATAACATGAGTTTCTCTTGTGAACAGCCTTTGGTTTTCCCTCTGCCTGGAGGTGGGTGATCTAACATTGGACATACTGGTGCCATTTAGATCCACATCAATAAACCTCCTGTTAGGGAGGATTCAAATTTTAATTTCAGGTCACTTCTAAAAGAAGGTGGCAAAATGTACCTCAGTATTTTCTGATTTTTAAATTAAAAGCAGAGAACAATTTGATTGCAGAAACTTTACTCCAGGCTGTTCTTAATAACTTTTTAATATTTCAGTTAGAACTTCTTATTACTTCTGTTCAATGTGAGAGCAAATCCCTTCATTTTGTTGTAATTTTTGTGAAACATATGGGATATTTACTCACCCTATATGGGAGTCTTAGCACATTTCTTTAAACTTTCTTCTAGCTTGAAACTAAACAAAAGCACAAAAACTGATGGAAGCAAGATTGATGGAGTGTTGGTGAAGAGATCCAAAACTGTTTATAATCCAGACTCGTGAATTAAATTGGGCCTGAGACAGCCAGCTGCTCTAAGGAGTGAGGACAGGCTCTCTGTAGGAACACTGTGCGTTGGTTATATTGCTAGTAAACAACAATGCAGCTTCTGGGTCTCCCACCACTTTTCAGTGTCAGTGGAGAGTTGCGTCTTACAAAAGGCAATGACAGAAAAATGCAATACCTGCGTTATTGCTTGTGTAATTGCTTCACAGTGGTCCAGTACAGTCAAGTAAACAAAAGAGAAGAAGGTATGTTGCTGGAAGGGAAGCTCTGATGCTGGGCAGATAGAGTGTGCCTTCCTGGAATCACCTGATAAACTTACTTAACACAAATTAAAACTTAAAAAAATGGAAGGAGTTACACTGATCAAAGAGAAAACATCTGCTGAGGCAAAAATTACCATCAGGGTCTTGGAGCAAGACAAAGGTGTGTCTTTCACCTCCCAGTCAAGCCCATGTACAAAACGGAGGCTGACATTTGAGGACAGACACACAGTTAGCACATGCAACATTCAAATACCTTCAGGAACAGCCAGTGCTCAAGCAGTGCCTCCCAGGTTAAATTCTTACAGGGTGTGATCTGGGAAGATGATGGGAAAATCATCTTGGGTGCTTTTTGCCCTAGAGACTGAAACCCAAACTCAGAGCTTATTAAAGCTCATTAAAACCTATACCTCTAAACTCTTTCAGCTTCCCTTTAAGACACAGTTTCTCTTAAAAGCTGCACTTGAAAGATACGTTGAAGTGGAATGTCACCTTTCTTTAGGTAGAACAATAATTACGCTCCCCATTACATATATATAGACATATACATACATACATATATATTTCATTGCAATGGAAAGTACTGTGCAGAGGCATTCATTCCTATCTGTAGTGAAACAAAGTCTGTGGTGTTCAATGCTTATTAGACTTGACAAAAGAAATAATTTGATTTTCAAGGTGGGAATCACCTCAGGAGAAATAACAGCTCCTACCTCCGAATTCTAGTGGGAGGCCTCCCGGCAAAGTGCTGGTGAGGGCGGGTGGCACTGCACCCGTCAGTTCCCAGCCCCTCGAAATTCACCTCTGCCTTTTAACATACAGCTTTAGATGGAGCAAAAAGGAGCTAAAATTAATGGTTTGCCATAGGGCTTGATATATGAGTTGTGAAATCAGTTTCTTAAAAGCGCCCATTTTAGTTTTCTTTCTCTTTTCTTTTTTTTTTTCCCCAGCTCAAAAAAAGGGTCCTGGCTTATTTAGGGTGTGTAACAAACAACATTCAAACACTCCTGGCAGCTCAAGGGCACAGACCCTGGAGCACTCAGCCCTGGCCCAGCAGCACATGTAAGCACTTACACTGGCAGTGACAATGTGAGGATAATAGAGCTGAAACTGAAACACCGGCCCTCTGCACTGATTAAGGGGCAATTTTCTGCACTCAGTAATTGGATTACACATCAAAACCTGCTTAGAGAGGAGAAAAGGATCTGGGCAGACTATGAACAATGCTAATAGCAAGGCTTTCATTATTAATAATTGTTTGTTAAGCAACACCCTCACACTCCTGTCTGCAGATGTGAATATTAAGGGCAGCTCCTGAGCCAGAACAGAAGCCAGATGAAGGCAGGACATAGCCAGGAGATTTGGAAGAGATGGCTGACCAGGACCAGAGTCCCCTCAGATAGTGATGAAGGCTGTTTTGACACAGGGGGCAGCAGAAACAGGCAGAGCATCTGCAGGACGAACCGCAGAGGGGAAAAATTTTATTTAATTTAAATTTATTGAAACTGGATCAGATTTTTTTCTCTAGGTATTGAGGAAGAACTGCCACTGGAAACACTTAGGAGAAATGATCTAGGATCATAAGAGGAATGATCTAGAGAGTGGAAGAACTGCAACAGGAAATAAGCATAAAAGACTGGTATAATTTACTTTGGGAAAGAGACAAAGCCAAACCTCCTCTGCTCTCATGAAAGAAGCAAAGACAAAGTATGGTCTGGAAAGGATAGTGCTGGTCTTTCTTCTTCCTTAGATTCAACACAAAGGCACCAAAGAAGGAAAATCAAACCATGCCTACCCCCTAAACAAAAATTTTCTGATTCAAAACCAGTTCAGGGATTACCTTTTCCACACAACTCATAGGAAGAATGTGGAACGTACTATTATAAACAGCTCTGAAGCCAGAAAGCCATTAGCATGCAGTAAGGCACTGAACAGGCTCACCCCTGAAATCCAGAAGACTAAAGACAACACCTGACATTTACTTGCAAAGGAACAGAAAAACTCACACTTCAGCTCTGCAATGAATTTTTATCTCCTAAGGATTGAACAGAGACCATCATGACTTGTTTTCTATCTACAATAGCATTTCTTGTATCTTTTCCTGAAGCATCAGGGCCCACCACCTACCATTAATCTGTCACTGAGGGGTTTAATTTAGCAGTTTATTCTGTATTTAATGAAAAGAAAAAGCTACTTCCAGGGCTCAAATCTCAGCTAGCGTGAATCACCCTGAGGGGACCCTCCTTCCACAGTCAAGGACATGAAACTGAATAGTGCTGATGGCCACTGTCAAAATTATGTCTGGCAAAGCAGGATGGCAAGCCTTGCTTCTGTGTCATCAGTCCTGGGCTGCTCTCATTATGCCAAATGTACAAGTTCCTTCTCTTGCGTCGAGATATCAGGCTGCCTTTTGAAGATCTAATGTCTCCTGCTGCTTCCTCTGGGGTGCTGTACCTTAACCTGAGCAGTTTCACCTTACCCATGCTTTACTAGGAGGAGGGTGGTTAGCTCACGGTACAATGAGGTAAAATCTGGCAGTTGCTGAAGCAGATTAGGGAACAGAGGTGCCAGTTAGGCTACTGTTTGAATTGGTATATTCCTGATATATATTCCTTTTTTCCCAGATCTACTGATAGCTCTTTTGTAGACACATATTCATATTTTAAACTGCATATACAAGAGATAATAACAAAGAGATAATAAAAAAATCAACTGTATGACAGATCATTCCATCCTGCTTTGTTGTTTGGTTTTGGTTTTTTTAAATGCTACATTCAAGAATGTTTGGTTTGTTTTGTTTTACCATTGAACAAGTGCAACATGAACCCACAATTCTTCAACAGACATGTAGAAGTCAGAATGCCTTGTGCCTAAAACATGCCCAACACAGTTACCCAACACCTACAGCTAAACTGTTTATATTCCAGTATAACCAACAGATATCTTTGTTTAAATATGGCAATATGAGAGTGGTTTCTGAATGAATCATGTAGTCTGTAACAGAAATATTATCTTTAGTATTTTAATAAACTGGTTTCTGAGAGTTGCCAAACATTGGCAGATTGATTAATGCAATAAACTTGTAATGGCTCAGAGCAGGTCAATGATCTGAGAACTGCTAAGAATATCCTCTACAGCCCCCAGCGACTCTGGAAGAAGCTGATGTAGCTGGTTGGGCACCCGAGTTTTTAGCTGCAGACTAGCAAATGATACTGTCCAATGGATAGTAAAGTCTCCAAAAGCCGTTCTTACAGCCAGCTGGGTACACAGCCTATGACTTGAAAGACAGATATGACGGCCAGCAAAGATATGTTTACTGGGGGTTTTATACCAGCATTTCTTTAAAGGCAAAACTATTTCTTCAGTTTCCTATGGTGGACAATTTTATTTCAGTCTGTAATCTTCAGTTATTCCAAAAGGCTTTGTTTGCTCTGGGAATCTCTGTCACATAGCAGTTTTAATTTTTTTTTTGAACAAAAGAGGAAATGTAGCCTCTTGTCGACACAAGTTAAAAGAATTCTTGTACATGAACTGACTCTTCAAAGCTCTTTAGTGCTAATGAGATGTGTATGCACACACATCAAAGTAAAACATTCCCTATTTAATATTGAAGAGGAGATCAGATGGAGCAAACTCCTGAGGTCCTAGAGCAACTAAAGAGAACATACTATTTCCTCTGACATGCAGAGATTACCATCTGTCTATCTAGGGATGGCCGTTTTTTGGAGACATTTCTTCTATCTGAGGTCTTCAACTATTCCAACAACAGGGATTAAGGAGAAGCATAAAGCCATTCTGAAAGCTCTTAAAATTATTCAGTGATCATTAGGTGGTTTTATTAGCTAGGCTAGTAGCTTTATTTACAGCCTCGAATGTTTGAGTTTTGTAAGTATCTCAGTCACTACAAACAAGGCAGCACTTGGTAGAAACCATGACTGCTCTGGAGATTCAGTACTACCAGAGGAACACAACATTTACAATCTGTTTGCTTAGAACTGAACATGTTTTTCATGGAATTAGAAAAAGGGCTGTTAATAGACATGTAGCACAATAGCAATTTTCTACCTCAATGTATTGCTGTTGTGGAAAATTCTGTTGAAAGCACCTGGCTTCAAAATCAATTACAATGTACAAATTAGGCTTGCTTTCTTGCCAAAGGTTGTGTTTGAAGTGTGCCTTTGGGGCTGTGCAGAATTCTTACTGTAATGCATGGGCAATGGAGTGCAGGATTTTGCCTTCAACACTGAAGGGTCATTAATATGGTCAATCGAATACTGGGTCCAACAGTGCAGGCAGAAGAGCTGGGAGAGGTGTGTAAGGGCTCTGCTCTGTGAACAGACTGGGTAACTGCATGCAGAACAGGCTACGTGGCCTGAACGAAGTGCACAAACAATTTACGACCTCAGCTATATTCGATATATTTTAGTACCCTTTAACAGTGGTTGGATCTGAATTAGGGTAAAGTAGTGCAAGTCCTTGGTTTTGGATGCTTATCTATTTTGTACATCCCAGATTTTGGCAAGGGATGTCTTAAGGCAGTGGCCCCAGTCTGAACCTGAGCTATAACACACCTCAGTTACGTCTGGATGTCAGAGATGTATGAGCTGGGGATTTTATAGGCTCAAAAGTGAGAGTATAACCACCAAATCATCTGTGAGCAAAGATAAAGAACCGTGCTCAAGATTTTCAGGACTGATTTGGAAACAGTATGATTTAGTTTGTGTTTTGAGGAATATGAGATTTGTGCAGTTTCCTGGAAGCTGGACTGGGCAATTTGTTTTCATTATTCCAATTACTGACTTGATTAATATTTACATACACTTCCAGGAATCAGTATCACAAACTATTCAGAAAAAAAAAAAATCACAAGAGAATAAAAAAGAAATCAAGTTTTGCATTTATATTCCAAGCGTACTTTTGTGATTTTCTTTTTTTTTTTTTTTTACTTCTTTCTTTCTTAGAAAAATCTCACACCTGCCTTCGACAGGTAAGGTCAATGACATTATGGAAGAATTAAATTGTTTTCAGTGACATGAACATTAAAGTCCTGTGCTTTGAATAGTTTTCATGGCAAAGAAGTAGAAATATTCATCACTTATGTGAGATATTTAGATTACTTAAGTTAATGAGAATGGATCGACTGAGATTTAAAGTGAAAATTTCCAAGATTACAGACAGGGGACCTACAGAATAAATTGATTGCAATCCCAGCAGCAAAAGTGTGTTTCCAATTTAGTTTTGCTTTTTGTGTGGTTTTTTTTTAAACCTGCCACAACACTGAAATATCAAGGTGGTGATGCAGTTGTTCTCTTACAATCCTCTGTGTAGAAAATTTTCCCCCCAGTTGCACACTCCTGTGGTGTCAAATGCATTTGTGAACCCATAAAATCACCCAGATCAGAAAGGCTGGGCAGAAAGAAACCTGATGTGAGATTTTGTGCTTTCATAGAAAAAATTTTTCTATCTCCCTACTGATTTCCACTTGCAGCTTTACTACTCCTCATTATTTTTACTTTCTCACTGGTATTTTACTTTCATCACCTGGAACAGCTCAGCAAGACCCAGAGAAGTGCAACGTAGCCACGTCACATAAAAGTGTGTGCACACCTACACGTATCCACAACCACACAGAGCTGGTTTTGTTACTGCCCCTCTTCCCGCACGCTTCTTTTCTGTTGGAGGATTTAATTTGAAATGGAGATGTGTGTCATGATGAGCTCCTTGCTGGGCAGCCACAAGGGTTTCTTCCCTCGGGGCTGACAGCAATTTTCAGAGGAACGATGTTGGAATGTGCATGGCACTTGCACAGATAATCAGAGGAGAGGAAGAGGTATATCCTCAGCCACCAGAAAGAAGAGTTCCAAAGAAAGCATTAATTTGCCCCATTCTCTGATCAAGTATAGCTCCTCTACACCTGGCTCCATCATGAAAGAAATCATAGGCCTTCCTTTGCTTCCCGATGTGAATGTCTTATTGCTCAGCAGACATCCACTCTCCTCATCTTTCTGCTTCCAGTCCCCCTCTGCCTGCTCTGAGAGCTCTTCTGATACCTCCCGACAGTCAGGTTTTAATCCACATCTGCTCAGCTCATCCTCATGCTGTCCTTGACCTCTGACTGATTACCTTCACCATCTCCTTTAACTTCCACTCTCCTTTACATTTTTAGCAGAATTTTGGCATTTTAATCCAACACTGGTTGGATTCTGACTACCCAGTGTAGTCAGAAGCATTATTAGAAAGACAGTGACAGGGTCCTGGTGGTGGAAGAGTCTCCTCAGAACACTGGTAGCATCCCTGTTACTTGCCCCATTTTAAATCTTACTGAAGAAAAGTTGTTTAATATGTAACAGTACCAATACCGTAGCAGCGAGAGGGAACCAAAAAAGATTCTGAGATTTTTCCTCCACAGAGCCTTTATTTTTGTCCTCTGTGTTAATTGTTACTCCTTTTCTTAGGCTTTATAAATGGTTGCACACCTCTCTTCTCTACGTTTAGCTGTTCCTCATTCACACTGCCTGTTCTCCCTCATTCTGTGCCTATAATGAGCTCCTTGCTGCTCCACCTCCCTATTTTACCCAAGTTTGCTTCTTTAGCAAAACTTTAACAGTTTTGTTAAATAAGTGACTTCCTCCTTCAGTCTCTCAGCTACTACACAATTTAGCTGCACAACAGATTTTATATTATTTTGGAACTTGCTTGGAAAACAACACAGAATACCCCATACTGATACTCAGAAGACAAGTTCTTCCTGCAACATAGCCAGGAGGCTGTTAAATTATTTTTTTTTTCATGATTACTACTGTGGCTAAAAACATGAGACAATAAGAGTTAGCTCTCAAAAATGGCACACATTTTTAGAAATTACTTTTTCTTTCAGGAATCAACTAGTTAAAACACCACTAAGAATGGCTTCATCATAATAAAGTGAGAGTTGCTTTTACATTAAAAGGCAATGTTAAAATGTACATTCAAAAATTTGATAAATCAGGCATAAGGTTAGGTAAATAAATGACAAGTTGTCATAATTTTAGAGTTTAGACTATATGGCAATTTATACTTGACTCTTTCTGACACAATCAGTTTACATCATTTCAATAAAACATTAATATAAAAGCATCCTAGGACTGAATTGTGTTTTCAGGGTGGTATTATTAAAGTACTTCTGACTTTTGCTTTGCTGACACTGAGCCAGGCTGCATCTCACTGCTCAGGCTTTATGATCCGTTACTAAATGCCTCTTTATAAAGTAAAAAACCCGAACAAACCAAACCACAAAGCCCCACAAACAACAGAAAAAAACCCATTGCTTTTTATATGCAAGATAGCTGATACAAAGTTTTGTTCACTGCTCACAAATTTGTTCAGAAAATGATGACCTGATTTTAAAAGTTCTCTTGCTAAAGAGATGCAAAAAAAATATATTCTTTTTTCTCAGCTTTCTTCCTACTGTATTCTACCTCTCCTGATTCAGGTGGGCTGGAGAACACAGTAGTTGGAAAAGAAATGTGGTAAAAAATGAGAACAACAGGAGGTCCACCCCCACTCCAACTGAAGTCAGTAGCAACATTTCCATTAGCTTCTGAAATCCCTGTATCCAGATACTGAAAAAGCAGCTCAAGATTTCAAATAGATTAGTCCAAATCTTTCCTGGGCTGAATGTCAACCACTGTATTCAAACCTGGTCCTACTGTGCCTGCTCTCCAGTTTGCACTGTGGTGCCTGCCCACATGTTTCCATACTTGCTCTGACTTCAGTTGTAAACAACAAGAATCTGATTTTAAAAATTGCTCATAAAACCCCACAACAAAACCATCCTTCAGTATTGTTTGCTGATGGCAGAAACAGAAACATCGCAGGATTATCCTTAAAACAGCGGATGAGTGGATGATGGATGTTAGTTTGATCACAGATACGCATTTATACATATATGTACATACATACACATACACAGTCTCTATATACATATTATAAATATAATAATAAAATATTGTAAAAATATTAATTTTGCTCAAATACCTGATTAAATTGGACTAATCTTATGTTGCACTTATGTGACCTATACAGCTGATATGACAGCCTTGTTAGAAGCCCTAAAATCTACAATAGTTGCAATTGTTAAAAACAAGGAGTCTGTATTTCTGCCAGTCACCTCATGCCATGCCCAGAAGTTATGTTGGGGGTGGGCCCTCGTATCTCAGCATCAGTTTGAAGGACCGAGCGAAGTTGTTGGCCAGCGTGCAGCTGTGGGTCTCTTCTGCCAGCGGCAGGAGGAAGGCCAGGAGCAGGAGGAGCAAGAGGAGGAGTTGCAATGGTAGTGCTGCCCAGCACACTCGATGCAGGTATGAGCACACGCCTCCAGAGCGCTTCTGAAAGATACAAACCAAAGAGAACTCAGAAAAATAAAGTACTGGGGACACCCATTTCAATTACATCAAACTGCTGTCTAGAGGGTCAGAACAACCCTTGTCCTTGCCCTAGGATTCTCCCTGGGTGCTTGGCACAATGAAGCTGGCTGAGGCTGGTAGTTAAGTTATGTATTTCAGGAAAATATTTCATTATCTTCAAGAATTCACTGTAGGAAACCGTTGTCTTCTAGAAGGAAAACACTGTTGACCTTCTAGAAGAAAACAATTGCTTCCAAGTCCATTTTCCAATTACGAAGTGGTGGTTACAAATGCTCATGCCCAAGCTGCCGACTGGTTCCTTCCCAGCCAGCATACGGCACAGAAGGTCTGCTTCAATTACTCTCCAGTCAGTAAAATGAGAATGCTGATGCCTGGAAGAGAGGAGCAGCCTTCTGCTCTCCGTCAGCAGGAAGGAACTTCTTTGGCAGCTCATCCAGCTCAGTCATCTCCCCAGCTGCAACATGCTCTGGATCCTGGCTTTGGAATCTACAAGGCTGGAGGTCAGTAAAAAGGCCCTGTAGTGCAGCCTGACTCAGTACCTCTTATACCTTACTAGGCCCATCTTAAAATTTTATATGATGCAAAATAATGAGAGAAACACAGCACTGACAGTGAAGAAGACAATAAAGTCACATCTATTGTTGTGCACTCACGGGAGGGACACACAAACAAGTCCCACTACACCTTCTTTATGCTGGTGCAAATCTAGAGTAGGTCAATTAATCTCATGAATCTAATGTGGATTAGCATGACCGGGAGATAACAAATTTGGAGCTACAGAATTCAGAAAAATTTAATTAGGAAGGGAGATTTCCACTGGCAAGATTCCTGGGTAACTCCTGACAACAAGCTACACTATGTGAGTTTTTCAAAAAAAAAAGGTCAAGTCAACTATCTGTGAGTGAATCCTGAAGAAGAGGGCTCAATAACCCATTCATTTCATCAAACAAGGAATGAAACTCTGAGCATAAATGCAGCCTTTAATGCAGCTACATTAGCTACCAGCCTAAATCACAAATATCAGCACAAAACATCCACTGAAGTGAGACCCACATTTTCCACAAAAGGAAGTGAATTTGTTGTGTTCAAGACACAGGCAATGTCAGTGCTGCAGCAAAATTAGGGCTTCTGGCCCCTATGGGATGCTTAGAAGGCAATGCCTTTGTACCACTACAGCACCACCATGGGAAACATCAGCAGAGAAGACAAGGAGGAGATTCATGATAGAAAGAAGTAATTATGCCTTTTGCTATTTTTAATGATCTCTTCCACTGCTTTCTAAATTACTCAGTCCCTTCTAGTGCTATATAAATGCTTACAGAACTAATTATGAAGGCAAATATATAGCTGCAGTCACACATCATGAGACAGTTGTGCTGCAAAATCCTTCTGTTGTAGTTGGTTTGCTTTCATTATACCAAACGGCTGATGAGATTTAATTATGTGTCAGCCAGATGTAGAGGCAGCAGAGCAACAGCTGGTTGCTCTACCATTTCTGGCCCACGATATCTGGGTTGTAATTTGCTCACTGAGGCCAGTGAAAACTCAGATCCCCAACACTGGAACTGTCCGTGGGTAAAGTGTACATGCCAGGATGTAAGTGGGCGCACCACTGGGCAAATTCCCTGGGTACAGCGATCACTTACCCACAATATCAAAACTTCAGCAACCTGTCTAGCAGGAGTCCTCTGTTACTACTTTGACCTGTTCTTGAAGTATCAGGCATAAGCAACTGTACTAATGAGACTTTCCCTTCTCTACTCCTGGAGTCCAGACCTGATATCCTTTATCTCCGTTGGATTTCATTAGCCTCTGGGCTGAAAGATCCTGCAGGGATCCTTTGTTTACAGTCAACACTAAATCTGTTAGCATAAAGGCAGCAGCCACAACTCTGGGTTCGACCTGTCTGGGCTTGTCTCTGTAAAGCCACGAAACAGCCACTCCTTGGTGCAGTCAGTGTAAACCAATGGACTGTCACCTACAGCTCTGTTTTCACTGACCATTTCTCATTCTTAATTCTTCACTGCATCCATAATATACATCCATATGACAAATACATTTATCATAGTGACCCATCTATAAGGAAAAAGACCCTTTCCAGACTCTAGAAGCCACGAGCAAGTTTTTTTGTACGTGTTTTCGTGTGTAGTTCTGTCAGTGGAAGATCAGATTCGAGTTACCTCTGCCTTAGGACAATTCAAACCATGCTCTCTGTTATACCACTAAGCACAGTAAGTCTTAATGCTGATGTTGTTAAAGGGTAGGATCCTGTGACTGACTGTTCAATGGTTCATTATGACTGGAAGTCTCAAAAATGTTCACACAAAGTGGGAATTAGAAGCCCATCACGCACTGATACAATTGTGAGGACTGCCAGTCTTCCTAGCAGCACCTAAAACTTTAATCTGAAACTATTATTTAATTGCCAAATCAGCTGCAACACCTCTCTTCCCAATTATCTCTTTATGCCTATTAACTGGTGGGAAATGTGGACTCCTCCAGTGGTGCCTTGTCTCTGTTCCTGCCACAGCCCAGGGAGCAGATATCTTATGGGTCACTCAGGTCTGTCACTGGTTTCTTGTGATGGCCACACTGCCAGTTAGCCACTGACATTTTTTCTACCCCAATTCTTTTACTAATACAGCATTTGATTCAGAGCACGTCACTGACTCTGCCTTGATTTCTATAGCAAAGACTACTAATGCAATTCTAAGAAATGGGACAAGATCGAAATGCTATTTAAGTGCCTTGCTTTTAGATATCGTGGAAGGACCTATAAAATAGTATTGCTTTTCACAGCTCATCCTCCACAAAGAATTAATGTGAAATGGCTTTATTAACAAGCTATTGTTTGCTCTTCTTGGAGCTTTCTTCAGGGGAAGATATGCTAACCATAGCAGATCCTAGCATGAGAAAAACCTGTGAGGGACATTTACCTTGGGGCAAAACTTCAGAGAAGGAGAAATATTTTGTCTTTATCTGCTGCTTCTCTCCCACCTGCTTGCTGGGTTTAAAGGCATTTGTGTTTGATGAACTCTTGTCTCTTTTGCCTAGCTTCTCTGTTTTGTTTGATCACACAGGAAAGTCAGAATCTTGTATTTCTGACTCCATTTGTTGTCATGGGAATGACTCAGTTATCACAAAATGGTATTATGATGTCTCTGCAGGACTGAAAATGAGGCACACAGGAGCAGCAAGGGTTTGGTGCTTTCAGTAAATTTGTAATAATAACCCTTAATATATAAGGGCCCCAACCTACACGCACTGAAACACATAGATTTATCATTAACTTCAGTGTCTGCAGCAGGATTATGCACAGAGACAACTAAATATAGTCAAGATTGGGAACTACTTGTCCATGGAGTTCAGCAGATACCTTACAAATGGTTTCATTACTTATATGCCCAGGTTGTTGTGACACGAAACCTACATTAGTTCTTGCTTTGTGCTTGCTGGAACAATTGGTGATATCTTTTTGTTGTAGTATTACAACAGGTGTTAAAGGATAAAAAATTTTGAAGGAGACGCAGTGACTTTTAATAGGAAAGAGAATACAGCTGGAAAGAGCAAGGCAGACTTGGGGCACTGACTCCTCCTCTGTGAAAAAAGCAGCCCTTCAATTTTACTTAGTTGAGGTATTTTTTTAGGTCAGTGACATGAAAAAGAGATGTTTTCAGGCTGTAGTGACCTGACACTATGGCACTAACAGGAAATTCAGGAAGTCATGGTTCAAACCTCTGCTCTCTGGATCTGAGCCTCGGATCAGGGGCCTGGAACCAGGACCACACTCCCAACCCTTTAGCACATCATTCTGCATTAGAAAAGGCTAGTCTAACACAGTTTCACCTTTGCAAGAGACAGTTTGAATATTTAATTTGCATAGGAGATCAAGGGTCAGAACAGCAACCCTTGTTACACCATGGAACTTCCCTTCCCCAGTCATGCCAGCTATTGGCATCAGTACAGTTACTACCCAGCACCCACAGAGCATGCAGTGCATATGTCAGATCTAGGCTCCACAAAATATTCTGAAATCAAATCTTCCTCTGAGAAAAACTGGCAAAGCTCCAGTGAAGAAAACAGAACTTTAATTTCCACCATCTTAGAATAACAGCTGGAATACCTAGGTACTGAGCCAAAGTGTCAGAGACATTTTTGAAACACACATGGAAAAAGAATAGGTTGGCATTTAAAAAGAAAATACACTTTTAAAGTTCACCATCAAGAATAAATGTCCTCCCCTTTCTTCCTCAAAATATTAGGACGGGCAAGGACTGTCAAGGGGTAGAGGGCTGTGTTTTTTGTAATGCTAAATGCATGCTTGTTACCAAATGAACTGCACTGGCTGTGAACATTCACATTTGTACTTGATTCATGTTGGAGCGTTTGAATGACAAGCATCAGTTTAGATCTAGGGAGTCCTCAGAACTTAAATCTGTTTGCAGTTAATAACTCCTCACCAAATGCACCGTGAAAAATCACTTGGATGGGAAACAGCAGAAAAGCACTTTAGAACTTGCTCCATAATATTCCTGTGTAAGTTGCTGAAGTGTTTTACTAAAAATCAGTGCTCTCCCTAGTTTGCTATTGACCGTGTTCCAGGGTATAAGAAAACACACAGTTAATCTAGCTATTTGAGGGAGCAGAGCAATATAGCATCTTATACCAAGCTCATTAGTGGGGTTTTGCTGCTGCTTGTATGTCACCAGTGCGCCTGACAAAACTCATACCTGCACCATTGACTCAGTGATCCAGCAGAGAAAAAATATTTAGTCTGGGTTTGTTCCTCTGACCTCAGAGCATTTCCTGAAAAATGCACTGCTGCCTGAAAACTCCTGCTCTCCCCAGGGATAGAGACCAAGGCCCTAGTGTCCTACAGACACTATACAGAGACACCAACAGCCATTCTACTTCATGCCAGTGCTGTATCCCCGCCCAAGTATTCTCTATTCTACAGCAATAGGCACAGACGCATAGGTACTCATGGCTAGGCTTCGTGAACGAAGATTTGTGAAAGACTCTACCCACGCTTGCTACAAGCGCGCTGATGGCTAAAAAGGCCAATGCGAGATAGACACGTCCGGTTGCAAAAGGCACAGCAGAATGACTCCCCAGGTGGTACCGACAGGACACGGTTCTTTCTGCGTTGTCTTTTCTCCTCAAGAGTGATCCTGTGTGTATTCTCAAAAGAAGCAGCAGTGTTGTCCGTGGTATAGGTACTAAGGCAAGGATAAATAGTTTTTCCTTAATATTCTCAGCCTCCAGCTACTTTCAGCTCAGGCAGTTTCTTGAGCCTGATGCAGCTTGTACATCTATTTAACACTCAGGGAATTTTTCTTCCAGATACTTGTCCAGTTTCCCCTTGAACCTACACAAACCTACACAGGCCCTGTGCTTCTGCCACTTGAGATCCCACTGGATACTTACTCAGTTGTCATTCACAGAGGCAGATTATTGCCAACAAGAAGAGATCAGTTCCAGGGAGATCACAGGCTGCTCTCTCAAACCAAAGCAAATTTGCTCTCAAACCAAAGTGTGAGATAGTTTGGAGCTGGGCTCCTCATCAGTTCTCAAGTCAAAGCCATGAGTGTCCCTCTCTAAGATAAGCAACATACTGCAAATCACAGCTGGTCTTTTCAAGAGGGAAATAATTTGGGGGAGCTGGATACTGCTGTCACCACAAACCTGAGCATCCAATGTGCTCTTGGGCAAAGCACAATCCCATAAACCACAGCAGGAACTAAGAGATGGATACTGTTGATCAGAGGTTCTATGGCCTCTGCAAAAGGGCAGTGAGCCACTGGGTTCAGAACTGTATTTTCTTAAATGCAAACACTGCCCAGGTTAGGCCACCAGCAGTGAGGAATGAGTAAGGAGGGCTGGGGCCCCATTGAGTCCTGTGCTTATCATTCTCCATCTCATAAAGAGCTACCAGAATGAATGTGCTGAAGGGAGGTAAACTGCGGTTATACAAGGAATTTTAGCTCTGACATTTTCTATCTTCAGATTGCTTGACTTTGCAACCTTAACATTCCTTTTGATTCTGATGAGCTAAGCGCATGTACATAAACAAGTAAGTATATAGGCAAATTAAAGGCTTTGTTTTCTTCCTTAGGGGGGATTCTGGGGTCCTTAAACACGTCTGGATGATAAGCTAGAAGCTTTGATGAAGGCTTCATTTAAAAGAGACAGAAAACAAGGAAGAGCCAGCAGTTTGTATCTGAGGTTTCAGCAGTCACATACAGCAGATATTTCAAAATTTCTGCTGCAAAGTCACTTAGACCTAATTACCACGCCACATGCTACTGTGACACAAGCAGATTTATAAAGGTTAGCTTCTGTGTGCATATACAACATGACACTTTTTTAGGAGAAGCACGTTATAGGACAAGTTGTTAAAGTAGCACTGATTTCTATAATTCTCCAGACCTAGGCAAGGATAAAAGGTCCCTGGTTTGGTTCCATCTTCAACACATAAACAGTTGTTGAGATTTAACCTCAGCTGGCAACTAAATACCACAGAGCCGCTTACTCTGGCCCCCTTCCCTCACCCAGAGAAAAGGGGAGGAGAATTGGAAAAAAAAGGTAAAACCTGTGGGTTGGGATAAGAACAGTCTAATAATCTAAATAAAATAATAGTAATAATAATATAATTTTAATGAAAAGGGAGACAACAAAGAAAAAACCCAAGAAAGACAAGTGATACACAACACAGTTGCTTCCCACCCACTGACCGATGCCCAGCCCATTCCCCAGCAGTGACTGACTCCTCCCAGCCACCTCCCTCATTTTAAATACTGAGAATCATACTCTATGGCATGGAATATCCCTTTGCAATATCCCCATTTGCAAAAGGCTCACAACAGGGTAAGAGGGTTTTAAACCAGTTGTACTAGTTTTGGCTGGGACAGAGTTAAAAGGGCAGCTTGTATGGGGCTACGTATTGGATTTGTGCTGAAAACAGTATTGATAACACACCCATGTTTTAGTTCTCACTGGGCAGTGCGTGCACAGAGCCAAGGCCTTTTCTGCCTCTGACCTCACCCCACCAGCGAGGAGGTTAGGGGTGCACAAGGAGTTGGGAGGGGACACAGCCTGGATAGCTGACTCCAATTGACTCAAGGGATATTCCACACAATTGTACTTTGCACTCAGCAGTAAAAAGGGAGGGAGTTTTATTAGGTCTGCCATTGCCCAGGCTGGGTATCAGTGTGCTGGTGATGAGCCACTGGGTTTTTTTTGCATCACTTGGTTTTACTTTGTTTCCTTCTTTTACTTATTAAGCTACCTTCATCTCAACCCATGAATTTTCTCACTTTTACCTTTCCATTTCTCCCCCATCTCACTACAGGGGCTGAAGTGAGAAGCTGAGCTGCTCATTGAATTTAATTGAATTCAATTAAAAACACAGGAATACTCCACCCATTTTTAATATACTCATAAGCAATACAATTTGTCCCAACAAATGTATGACACAGAATCACAGAATATGCTGAGTTGGAAGGGACTCCCATAAGGATTATCAACTCTGATCCTTAGCCCTGCATAGGACCTCCCCCAAGAGTCACACCATGTGCCTAAGAGTATCCTCCAAACGCTTCCGGAACTCTGTCAGGCTTGGTGCTCTGACCACTTCCCTGGGGAGCCTGTTCCAGTGCCCAACCACCCTCTGGGTGAAGAACCTTTTTCTAAGATCCAACCTAAACCTCCCCTGACACAACTTCAGGCCATTCCCTTGGGTCCTGTCACTGGTCACCACAGAGAAGACATCAGGGTCTGCTCCTCCTTTTCCCATCATGAGGAAGTTGTAACTGCAATGAGGTCTCCCCTCAGTCTCCTCCTCTCCAGGCTGAACACACCAAGCGCCCTCAGCTGCTCCTCATACAGCTTCCCCTCAAGGCCCTTCACTATCTTCATTGCCCTCCTTTGGATGCTTAATAGCTTAATATCTTTCTTATATTGCAGTGCCCAAAACTGCCACAATATTCAAGGTGAGGCTGCCCCAGTGCAGAGCAGAGTGGGACAATCCCCTCCCTTGACCGGCTGGTGATGCTTTGCCTGATGCCCCCCAGGACACAGTTTGCCCTCCTGGCTGCCAGGGCACTGCTGACTCATATTCAACTTGCCATCAACCAGGACCCCCACGGCACTGCTATTTGTTTTAAGAGCAATGCTGTACTACTTTTAGCAGAGTTTTCAGCAGGTGGTAGCTGGATGACATTTTAGTCAGTATATCTGAAATTAAGTAGAAGTCTTCAGGTTTCTGCAAGTATTCAGGAAGGCAGAGAAGTAAAGCAACTTCTCCCAATTTCCAGCTTCCACTCATCCTTGCAAAGGACACATCTCTGAAAAGAAAGTAAGAACCAGATGTCATGGGAAGCAAGATGTCTTCACCACCGTGCACCAGCACTACTGTAGAGAGAGAGCATTGGCAAGGCACAGATGTGGCAGGACCAGACAAACAACAAACAAAGAGCCCCTAACATTTGGGAATACTGTAACATAAATTGGTAAACAACTGAAACCTACAGAAATAAGAGCAGACAGGGAGGGAGTCTCACAGGTGCAGTAACATGAAGGGAAGCTTGTGAGCCTGCTGGAAAAGAAGGGGATGCTCCTGCCTGGCTCAGCATGCTTAGCAATGGGACAGAGTCAGGAAGAGGCAATCAGGATTTTCAGAGATTTTTTTTTTTTTACACTAAGCTTTCTTTCAAACAAACATCATTGTTGAGAGAAAATAAGTCTATCTGCTAATTTTTAGCACTAAGATGCCATTTGTCCTATATTTAGGTCATGGTATAATTCCTATAAAAGGTAAGCACAGGCTTATAGGCTCAGTGATGAAAAAAAAATAGACAGATATTATCTGTACCTATAAAAGAGCTTTTGAAAACTGAGGGAAAGATACCTTTTAATAAGTCTTTTTCATTTTAATGAGAACGTAATTGTGATTTCAAGTAGCTAACAGCTAGCAGGACTTCAGGAATACAAATGGGCCACACACTTTCAATAGAGACACTACTAACACAGGCACCAACTCACAATGCTGTGCTTTTCTGTAGTGTGACTTTCTGCCATGAGGAACTCCTGTCATATCTGCACTTGGGCAGAGCAGAGCACATTCCTGTTTTCTTCCTGGCAAGCTGTGGCAGCTCTTGCTTTGCACAGTTTCCTGAATGACTGCATTAATTTGATTGACTCCAGATCAATGGTGTCTCTAAACAAGATTAAATTACATGTTCCTTCTGTCTCTATGCTATAGGAGATTACTCGTAGCAGAATCTCAAAGGAAGCAATTAGCTGACCACTGGTGTAATGAATTCTAATTATTTTGTTTGTACAAACAATAAAGCCAGATCATTTGTTTAGCAAGGAAGGGTAATTACTCTGAGCACTCAGGAAAATAAATCAAACAGCGCTACCTAGACCTGTAAATAATGAGGCTTTGACTTCCTATTTATGCTAAAAATGCTTGTGGAATATTTTCAGGTAGCTGGGAGCCAACCTTTGAAAGTAACATTTATCATAGTTATTATTGAGCATTTGCCTGATTATGTTCCTGAGTGTGCTAGGTACCCTGCAGAAATATCCATCTACATTGCCCTGTCACTGGCACCTGCTAAAAATTCACTGCAGCCAGTGCAATTTCCTGCAAATGTTTTTTGTTAATCAACAAGAAGTTGCTCACGTCGCAGTCATTAGCCTGTACTGCTCCTAAGGGCACCAGTGGCTGGGGGCATGTCCTCAGAAATGGATGAATGATCAGGAAAAAAGCACATTACTATACATGGAGCTGGCTCTATTCTGCCCAACGTTCGGCTATGTAGGCAAGAAATGGAATAAAACTGGAAAGCAATGGAATGAGACTGGTTGCAGCTGGCTCTTCTGCTTCTCCAGACTGATCTGCTGCTGCTGCAAAATATTCACAGCTCAAACAAGAGAGACGAGCAGAGTCACTGGGAACCTCGTGTTGCAAAAATCAGAGATCAGACCAAAACCACCTGAAATTCTGACACTTCTACTGATTTTGTGTGGCTCAAAAGCATGAGGGAGCTGACAAATTAGAGACAACCTGATCTTATTGCATGAAAACTCATTGGATGTTGAAAGCACAGTGATGCAGCCCCCAACCATGTGCAGTTCCTGCAGATAGTAACTGTGAGATCAGCTGTTCTCTCAGGGCAGTTGGTTTTCTTCACCACAGCTTTGAAATGATATTCATGCACACAAAAATATTTTGCCTAAACTTGCTTTCATTTTTAGCAACATTTTAGGTGTTAAATCTGAATTTAAAGTGAACTGCAAAGCCATGAATTCTGCAGTTGGTTTGCTTTTCCTCTTCTCTTAGCCCAAACAATGATGCACCCAATAGCAATCAACATTATTTTCTGGCTCTCCTAAGTGGTGCTCAACAATCTTATGGCAACACAAGCTCATATCCTGATAAAACCCTTAGCCTGAATGAAAAAGAAAAAAAAAAATAGACACCTCTGCTTACAGCACTTGGATTCGTATTGTAGTGATGCTGTTTAAACAGAGAATGAAAGCTCTGAAGTCAGCAAAATCTTCCTGAAGTGAGCCTGGTCTAAGTTACTGCAGCATCTGTACAGGCTGAAGGGACACTGCAAATCACTTGTTGGTGCAATGGGAGCCGTTGCCCTCATGCTTACGAGGTATTTCAGTTCTTCATTCCTTCCCAGCCGGAGCTGTTTCTCTTTGTTTGTGTACAGTAGCTATTAAAAACTCACAGAATGTGTTTTTTGTGCTCTTGCTGTAGGGCTAATTGACAAACATTTGCTGCTTGCCATTATGTTATTCCAGTATCCTTGAAAATTAACTGAAGACTTTAGTCTAATTTGGAGAATTTAAGGATGAATAAATTCCATGTACCCCAAGGCAGGTGAGGCATCTAACTGTAGTGGAGATGTGCTTATGCCTAAAGCTTTTGGTTTGTTTTTCACTATAACCAACTTGACTCAACCAAATAATATGAAACCAGAGAATTCCTCGGTCAGTCTTCTGGAATATCCCTATAGGCCTCTTCTAGGGAAAAGCACCACCACTCAATGTTTGGCTGCCTCTACACCAAGTATTAAAATGTCATATTGTTTTTCCAGCCTGAAAAATTCTGGTGACCTTACTGAGTGAAACAATTAATACTGAGCCAGACAGGCAAGAACAGAAACTCTTTGGGGGTTTTCAGGAAGGCTGAACTGAGGCCAAAACTATTCAGGAAATGTGAAAATTACCTTAAAACTGGTCAGTATTTTGCTGGGGAAAAATACTGGAGATGCTACTCCACATTTAAGTATCAGAGAAATGTCTCCTCTGAATGAAGAAAATCTTGCTTTCTGGCCATCACCAGAAGAAGTGCACTGGATTTCACCCTTTAAATATTGGTCTTTTCTAAAGAGATGCTGCAACAGGAGAAACTGAGGGTTTGATTTAGCTTAAAATGACTGTGTGATTATGTTCTGTGACACATTGTTCATTCAATCTACTTCATATTGGGTAAATAAAGCCTTATTCTATCCCTTCTGAAAACAAATGGAAAGTGAGATGACAGTACAAAGTAGAACCTAACAGCATCTGTAAACAAAGCAAATCATGACAGAGAGAAAAGACTCAGTTCAACACTGAGTTCAACAGAAAAGCTTGCTGACTTTTTGAAAATGGGATCAGAAGTGCTGCTTGGTTTAATAAGAAACTGGCAGCATTTTGTTTTCTTTAAGTTTCCCCTTATCATCTCCTGTACTGCTTCTGTTTCTTATGTCATCACTTTGAAAAGAAAATCCTTCACAGGAGGAATTCTGCTGCTTAGAATAAGGATTTAGTCCAATAACGTTAGACAAACCTCTTGCCTTTCTCTGGTTTTCTGCATTAGAAAGAAGGTGGTCTGAATGATCCAAAACATTTTTTTTCACAAGTGTCTAAAGGAGTCCCATTTTGAAAATTATTTTAGGCATTTATCCCTTAAATCCTTCAGAGAGATATTTAGGTTCTTCCTTAGTCTCTTTTGAAAAATGAATTAAGTTCATATAGCCTGTAGATATATAAGAATTGAGTTCCCCTCCTCTTCAAGGAGATGGATATTTAGCTTCTAGAGACATAGTAAGCATAGCTCAAGAGTAAAAACTCTGTAACATCTTTCCTCTTAAAATCTGGAGGAACAAAATCAACAACTTCTTTAAGAGTGGCTCTTAATAAGCAAATTAATCTCAAGAATCTTTAGAAAACTTTAAAATAATTTTCTGCAAAATGTCTGACTGAACATTTTTTAGTTAGTGATAGGAAACTATCATACCTTTCTGAATCTGTCTGGTTCTTCCCAAGATCCAGGAATCTGTTAAAAAGGAACAAAAAAAGAAAAGAAAAAAAAAAGAAGCATAAATTTAAGATCCCAGTGGAGCCTATAAATGAGTATCCACCTCACAGGGGACGTTTCTTTCAAATCATGGTCACCTGGATAGAGTGAACCAGCAGGAGATATTTTTAATGAGCTTTTTAACACACCTTAGGCAAAAAGATGACATGTTTTCAGGTTCTTGACTATTCAAATCCAATGAGCAGTTCTCCCAGCGATTGCTTTGGCTTTACTGACACCTATTGACCATATTTTTGCTTACAGAAGGTTTTGGTTAACAAAGTGTAAGTCGTTACAATCAATGGCAGACAATTCTTAGAAATATACTCTCTATTGATAGAGATTGTGCTTACCCTTCCATACATTTCAAAGGATTTGTATTCTAAATAAGCTTTGGATTCAAAGACAAGGTTTCCCAAGACAGACATTTTTCAAATGCCTCAAATTTTAGGTGTTTGAGTTCAGATACCTTTCAAAGCACTTGCATACAGAAAGTATGCAAACGTGTAAATTCTAATCCTCCGATTATGGTAGCTTGAAGTTGAGCACAAAATTTTAATTCCTTAGCTAGAAAAGTATTAATTAATTATTATATATGTTTATGCTAAGAATGTGGGAATATCTTTAGCATGCTCTGGAACATCTTATATATGGATATGAATTCTGCCATCCTTAGCATGTCTTATATGTAAGAACTCAGTAACTTCTTTAGTAATTTGGTTCTTGCACTAAAATACCTCCTCTTTATTTCATTCCAAATCATTAGCCCATAATGACAGTTTCAAAAAGGATTAGGTCCTTCTGTGCACAGTTACTTTGAGTCAGTGACTATTCCAATCACTCTGTCTCACAGCAAGAGACACAAATAATGAACAGCAAATATATTATTACTGCAGGAACTGTCAAAACAAAAAATCAATAGAGAATGTTGTGTGGAGAAAGGGCAAAAAAATAGAAATCCATGTGCCTAGAGCTAGGCATATATCCAAACTATTCCTACACACAAACATCTCTTAGTCTCAAACTTCATCCTTCTTTGGATGTTGTCATTCTGTTTTGAACCTTCCATTTTGAGAAATATTTGAGCGTTGCTTACAAAGAGAAAAAGATAACACACAACTCCCTTAATTAAGCAGCACATGTGTAATGTTGAATTAAGACCAGCAATGTGAAGCAACATGAAAGAGCAATGGCGGAGGTCACCAGTGATTTGTAAGTTGTCACCTACCGGCAAACTCATGGACTCTTTCAGTTTAGATTTGTAGAGCATCCATCGGTAACGCAGGTCCTCCAGATCTTCAGAATTTCCGATGACAGAATGAAGATGAAGAAGATCCTCAAATTGACGCTGACCATCAGGCACACGAGACTGCAGCTCCTGCAGGCAAATACAAGGTCAGCAGCAACTCAGAATTACAGAAGGCCCCAGTTTTTAAACTAGCATTCCAAAAACCAGTGGTACTAAATCAAACTACTGGGTACTCTGGAATAGCACATTTATTTTTGTTATTGCTTTTTTGGTCTGAAATGATATCCAATGTAATCTGCAGGACTCCTGTAGCCTTGGATATTTCTGTTTGTTATATTTCTTACAGCTTCCATTGCCATTGCATCTGGCCATACTCAGAGCGAGGCCAAATACCAGACACTGATTCTAGTCAGCTTCTTTTAGTGAACACCTTTACCACCCCACACTGGAAATGTTCAGCCCAATAGGTAGATGCCAGCTGCTCCCTGCCCTTCTACCACTCTGGCTCTGGCAGACCTTTCTTAGTAGAAGGGATGAAATTTGTCTTAAATTTCTGAGCTTCATCTACTCTAGAGTCTTCTAAAGCAGAGAGTAGAGTGTTTGAATTTTTTGTCTGTTTGTTCTCTAGGGATTTTTTAGGGGTTTGGAGTGGGGGGGTGGGTTGTTGCTTATTTGGTGAAGTGGTTTTGGGTTTTTTTGGTTGTTGTTTGGGTTTGGTTGCTGGGTTTTTTCTTTTAATTCTGAAAGAACTTTCACCTATTGCAATCTTTGTCTTCTTCTTCACCCCCTGAAAACTAACCTCAAGTTTGCTCTGGTGTGCCTTCATTTCCTCTGTAGAAGAAGGAGTCCCAGCAAGAATTTTGGTGAGTTCAATGTTTTCTCCTCGTAGCCACTCTTCAAAGTTGTGTAGGAGCTTCAAGTGGCCGCTTGTGCTTTGCCTTTCTCCCATCTTCTCCTGGGTTACAGAACAACAGCAAGAAAAAACCCTTTACCGTTATGTCAGATGTTTCCTCTGAAGGCCTGATTGCAAGATCTTAACCTCCAACTTCGTAACCCATAATATCAGATAAAGGCAATAAAATTGTTCTTGTGAAGCTGATACGAAGGCAGATACAGAGTCCCCATCTCACCTGCTTATGGTTGGGATCTACATCTAAAAGACGGAAGGCAGGTCTAGACATCCATCTGCTGTCCATAAGTGCTCTTTTCTTCTTCTTATCAGCCACTGGTCTATCTAACTGCCATTTTTTGAGAAGACTTGAAAACACAAAACCAGAGACATCAGTGCACTGGAACATCTAATGATAAGACATTCATATTTTGACTGGGGCTGTAGAGGACAGCTCTGATGAAACAGCACTATTGTTATTATTATACTGTTATTACTGTTATGAGCACTATTACTATTACAGTTATTCCCAATATCTTTTGAGCAAAATAAGAGCAAGACAGGAGTGTCTCAAAGCAGCACGAGTACTCTAGTTCTAACATTTCCAAGTGTTTTGTTTTGTTTTCTTTTGTTCAGGGGAATAAAAATATTACCTTGACAATATACCTTCCTTTCTGGTAACAGGAGGCTGTACAATCAAGCCTTCCTCAATTTAGTAATTTTATTTTTATGTCTATTTTGATACTATATACAAATATAATCATACACGCAGCACGGTATTAAATTTTAATACAGACTAGCAAATATGAGCAGTAGTTTGACACTGCACAGTGGAGGCAAAATAAATTAAGTCTTTATTTCCCAGCTAAGAGAGGATTTTAGCTCCGCTTTTACATCTGCAGGTTTGCAAAAGGCACAAGTCCCATTGCAGATATACCGTCCTTGAAGGCATCTCCAGATCAGAAAGCAAGAAGAGAAAGGTGAGATAGAACAGCAGAAGTCACTTAGGCTATGCCAAATTTCCTCCTGGCAGTACCAGGGTGAGCCAGGTCCTAAGAGGACACTGTCTACTCCAAGCATGAGGTAAAGGCAGATTCAAAGACTCTGGTTCATGGAGTCTCTAAAATAGCTTTCCTGAAAGTAACTATTTTCAGTTTACAAGCTATTAAATAAAATCTCATCCTGCTTCTGGCATTGTATAACATGGCTGTTCACTTTCACAGCACAAAGCATAAGGCATCAAGTGTGTCTGGTCATACAGCAGTAAACAGCATCCCATGGAAAGGATACGAGGAAGATCTACATGAACACTTACCCAGTTGCCATCTCCTTAAGTGATTTCCATGACTCCTTCAGCTGATCCAGCTCTGCCTGGACGTGGGCAGTTTCCTCTGGAGAAGAATTCTCCATGACCAGCTGTCCATGAGCTTCCACAAGGTGCAGCTGGATCTCCTTATCTGGAAACGCAGCTAGCCATCTCTGAAATGCACAGCCTTACAATTACTTCTAGGTATCCTGGGTAAAGCAGAGGCTATGTCAGACTGAAGGCCATGTTCAGTCCAGGACTACGCTGGTTCTGTTGGCACTAGCTAGAACATACCTAGCAGGAAAAAAAATACGCTGTGGATTCTTGCAAAGAGCCAATGCAGGTCAAAGAGCTGACGGCAAAACTTAAAGGGTGCAAGTCGTCAATGCACCTCCTTCTGTAACTTTCCCATGAGATCTTTTGGTTTCCCATAGGCAGGCAAAAGCTGCCAGCTGAAGTAACCTAGCAGAGTGACTCTAGCACGCAAAGTACTGCTATCCAGGGAAAAGTTGGCAGCTTTGGAACAGCTCAGTTCAGCAAAGTCTAAGGCTAGCTAAAATGGCAGCAATGTTCAGTGTATCAATGACTACATACAGGCAAAGGCAGGTATTGTCCAGGGAGATCACCCTGACAGGTAGAGCTCTTTTTAAAACCACCTATCCTTTGACAATTCTTTATCCATCTCAACAGTTTTAGCCATTTTTCATTGCTCTTGTCTTTTACCTAGCTCCATGCCCCACAACAGAGGGCAAAGCAGGGAGGCAGCAGCAACCAATAGTTACCACAGGAGGAACAAACCATCATTACTCTCCCTAATCAGGAAAACCTCACTAGAAGCCCCAACTCTTATGTCTGAATGCTGCAAAGTGAATAATTAACATCTTAAACTAAGATGCCTTTCTCACCTCAAGGTCTTCTATCCTGCTCTCAGTGTTGTGCTCTCGATCAGCATCATGGTAGGAATCAATCTTCTCTGTGGTTACTGCGATCCACTGCTGAAGGTCCGACAGTTTGTCATTATATGCCCAGTGCTTCTGAACGTGGTCCTCACTCTGCTGTATCATCACCTACAAATGATAAAAATATATCAGCAACTGAATACAGAGAAAAAGAAGTGTCTTTACTGGGTCTAACACTACGATGGGCACAGAATCTCATGGGCAAAAAGGAAGAAAACAGCTGGTAACAAGAGACAAAAAACTGTGCTTTGGCATCAGTGGTATGGAAAACACCTTTCAAGCTCCTGCAGGCCTGAATTCAACCACACGGTGGGGCATTAAGAACTACAATGGCTCCCTTCTCAGCTGAAATGGAATTAAGAATACATGCATGTTTGGGTTTTTTGTCCCCCAGTCAGTATCAAATACATCTTACACTCCCTGAATCAGAAAGGACTGCACAGACTTTTCTGGCAAAAGTCCAGTTCAGTGATAAATGGGATTATTCAGATTGAAACTAGAATTCCACAGTGCATATTTGGGAAGCACGTTAACAATATGTAATTTTACAGTGAACTGCATAGCTAAGGTAACTTAATAAGCTCTTCTTCTGAGACTGCTTTGGAAGGCCAGTTTATAGCTATATTTACAAGCTACAGATTTCCTCAGGACAAAACAAGTGTTTATGCAATTGCAGCACTTCACTCTCATCAACTTTTAGGTCACAAAGCTATAAAAAAAAAAAATCAAACACTTTGGTACAAAACTCCTATCCAGGAGTCTGTGAAGTACAAGCACTGCCATGATAATATAACTGTGAGGTCTTTTGGTCAGAAGTTTCAGGCCTGATCCAGAAATAATTTATATAGACATAAAATCTGTGTGGATAGTATCCTATTCCAAAGGCAAATCACATGACAGATAATCAGAGAATCCTGGAAGAGTTATCAAATTCATAAGAATTCAGTGCCTTCTTCCCCTGAAATAAAAGTATCTGTTAGTCAAAGCATTTAATGTCATATGCTCAAAGATTTTTTTTAAATATTTTTAAACAGTAACAACTGACAACTCCTCAGGCAACTAAGAACTCCTCTTTATGTTACCTCCAGTGATCTTTTCAGGGCCTGAGAGTCAGATGAAAGTTGGTTCATTTCATGCCTGTGCGTGGTATTTGACTGAACAAGCTTCTCTACCTCCTCCATGTGAATCGCAAGTTCTGCCAAGTCATCTTGGATCATCTGCAGAGGAAAATACAGATTTGATATGGGTAGTGTGCTAGATATGGCATGGATCTCCACAAAATATACACTTAAGGTAGCTCCATTTGACAGTGTGAGGACAAAAAAACCCAGCAGCAATCACTGTCACTAAGAAAATTAGTTGTTTTGATGTCCAGGAGTAAATATTTCTGAAAAAAATGGTTGGATGTCCTTGCATGTTACTAGCAGCTAACAGAGAAGTTAAGTTGCTGAGAAGCTGACACAGGATACATAGTATAACAAGCTAAGTACTAGAAAGAGCCGTGGTGATAACATCCCTGTGGTCACAAGGATGAAGTGGCACAGTATCACTGAATCACCACAACTCACCGTGGCAGAGTCACCCCCCCTCTCTCTTTCCCTCCTGCTCTTCTCTCCCCTCTCCCAAGTATGTAATCCCACTGCATGCATCGAACAGGCTCTGCATCTTGGACCCTTCACTGAACCAGTTCAAAGCACTAACCAAAAGGAAAATTATGATTTTTTTTCCTGTTGATTTTTTTTTCTTATCTCGGCCAGATGAATCAGCCCATGGAGTAAATCCAGCATTTGTCAAAGCTGTGACAAGGCAAAGAGCGGAAAGGGGACTGATGCAAAAAGAGGTGGAACAATGGGAACTCTTTTGGAGAAGTTAGATTGGTTCAGGTTATCTTGTGCAGTTTCACTCCCAGTGGGAAGTATCAGGATAGATTTTCCTTAGCAATAAAACTAGCCCAAGAAGGTGTGCCACTAACAGCTTCCAGCTGCTTGTTCCTTCCCTCAAGTTCAGTTTGCCAGTGCTTCATCTACCTTGCTTTAATTTCATTTACTCCATGGTATAAACTGGACCAAATTAAATTATCTAACACACAAGCAATTGAAGCGACAGGTACTGAATTCCTAATGCTAATAAAATATGACAATATAATCAAACAAGACCTCAATTAGTTGAGGATCACACAGACAAACAACACTGTAATATACCTGGAGTCTCTGAAGTTGTGTCTTTTTACCCAAGAGGTCAGGCCGTGGTTCCTTCTCTAGATCTAATTTGGCTTTGATGGCAGATAATTTCTTCTGCAAGGGTGCAAAACCAGCATCAAAGTTCTTATGTTGCGATAACAAATTCTAGATGGAGAAAGAAGAAAATAGATCCAGCATTTAGCATTTATCCCTTGGCATTTTCTTTTGTCAACGTCCACCTCATGTTCAGAACAAACACCAAACTACACTACGCAACAGACCACAAATTTATTTGAATATTTGATCAACCTAGAAAAAGGGACTGGGCTAAAGGGCTAGTACTAAATTTCTATCTGTAAAACTGGCTTAGTAAAGAACTGACCATTGTTACAGACAAGACAGTTTATGGGTTTTGTAGTTCACCTGGAGTTTGCTCTTGCTTTGCAGCAGACTTTTGTGTAGAATTTCTCTCTCCTTTGAAGCTTCAGCTACTTCTTGAAGGAAAGACTCTACTTTTTCCTCACCGAGGACATTGTTTAGCAAATCTTTCTTCAGCTGTAATGTCATAAACTTTTCTTTGAACTGGGAGCTTTCAGCTAGAGCAGCCTAAAGGAGAAAAATCCTTCCAGTGAAATCTTACAAAAAAAATAAAAACCGTATAATCATATTATTTTCACACAAGTCACACAACCAAAGCAGTATGACAAAGTCAAGTAAAAACAGCATGCTGGGCCAACAAGGGGTAACAGAAGGTACCTGGACAGTGCCCAGTTAAAGGAAAAGTCTTCCTGATAATGTTAGAGGCACCAGGGCTGCATCCATTTTGTGAACAGAAATAGAGGAAAGCTGTACTATGGAAAGAGTTGTCTGTGCAGAGGAGAGGCCTAAACAACCAACAGAAAGGACAGCTTGAATGCTCATCCTGAGGATAAATTCCATCCCTGTTCACAGACACATTTAGTCTGAAGATCACAGGGATGACAAAATAACAAACACACCTTGCTGGGCACACGCAGAAATCATGCATTATAATCCCATAACTATATCACTACACAATTCTTAACAGAGACTACAGACTTCCCATCTGGGGAGATCTGGCCTAATGCTAAACAATATTATCATCATTGTCAAAGACATCTAACACTTTAATGCAGCCTACTCAGCTGACAACTCCAGATGGAGGCAGAAAGGAAGACAACGTGCTACAGCCAGAACTAAGTAAAGACCTCCATCTGTACTGTGGGTTTTCCTGCCATACTGCAAAAGCCCTTCCAGCTGTGGCTGACTGGCAGCTCTATGCAGGCTTGGTCAAACACAAACCAATTATCCTTTCTGAACTTAGTAACAGGTTTGCTACCTCAATGTGAGCCAGTGCTGGCTCTGGAGTCTCCAGGATTATCTGGACCGATGGCTTCCACTGTTCAAAATTTTGCAGGGGATTTTGGAAGAGTCTTCTCAGTTGGGTTTCTGTATCAGTGCTCATTTTAGAAGTCTTGCCTTTTACACTGCAAGGATAAAGTGACAACCAAGAGAAGGATTATGAAGAAATCCAAGTCCAAACATCCTATTCACCAAGGGATGAATTAACACAATACTCGGATGTAAACCATACCCAACACAAAAACCTCAGTCTTTTTTACTGTCTGAGCCTGGTGTTGCACACAAACAGATGCTGTGTCAGTCAAAGACATCTGACAAAACTTTATTTAGATGCCGTAAGACACATTTGTCTCTTGTGCAACTGTGTATCAGGAATTACTTTGCCTTTCTAGTAGCCAGCAGTCTCCCCTTGTATATGATCTTTCTTGGCTGCTATCACCAGGGTGATGTAACAAATCAAAATATCGGAGCAGTCTAACTTACTGAGGGAAAGAACAAGCTAAGAGTGTCTAGAATGTAACTGCAGTTGTCTGTATTGTTTTACATATTATAGAGCTTTTGTTCCTTTAAAAAAATTACATTAAGAAGTCTTTGATCACCCTATGTTACCCACAAAAACGTGAAAAATACACTTTTATTTCAGATACATTTTTTTAAATTTTGCAGAACCACTTGAACTTATACTAATACATATAGGTGATTCTGATTAAAGCTTTGTATTCATGAATATGTACCCACATACATGCACAGCTATATTAAGTATGCCTATATATTGAAAAAAAATTAAAATCAGCAAGCATTCAATAAATATCTAGGCTTCTCTTATAAAGGCTTATCCAAGACAGAGTTGAGTAACAAGACCCAGCAGTGACACACCCCATGCAGCTGCCTCCTGTTTTTCTCAGCTTTCCTGACCTCCCAGTCTGCAGAATCCTGTCTGATACGGCAAAACACAGCCCAAACTCTATATTCATATGGGAACAGTATCCTGCAAATTCACAAGACAGGCAGGTGAGAGCAGTGCCAATCAGGATCAATACTGCCTTTCTATAAAAACAGAAACAACAATCTTACCTGTGTCACTGGGACATGACGGGGCTGAACAAAGGCAAGATTGCAGAGGCCAAAAGCTCCGCAAATAGAAAGTCCCGACTTTACACGTCCTCTGCCATTTGCTCTGCTGCCCCTGCCAGGCTCAGTGTGAAGCTACTAGACTTCCCAAAGAAGCTTTGGAGAAAAGCTGGCAAAGGAACAGCTGCCATTTTCTACTAAGAGACAAGTCCCCTGCCTTCTCTGCTCCTCTTTGCTAGTTTTTAAAACTGAAATCCTTTTCCACAATGACCTATAACCCTTTCAGCAGGACAGCATATTGCACACTGGACAGAGGGAAATAAGCTTGGATACAGGAAAAGAACTGACCTTTTTTTTTCTCCTTAAAAAAAAAGATCCTTTCTTCTAGTTTGCAAATTTGCTGCAGCTTCTTTACTTCCTGATTCCAGGCAGCCTGGAAACGGAAACACTGAAGTCTGGGGAGAGGCTAAACTTTCAGAGTTTCCAACCCAAGGCAAGCTGAAAACAGGAACGTGCACATAAGCTGCCAGGAGGAGAATAAACTCTGCCAAATAATTCCTAAGGCTGATGAGTCACCACAACAAACTCAGCAAGGGAGGGCCATAATTCTTCTGAACTGTTTACTACCACAGCTCCTGTCCAGATTTTCTAGTTGCTGTCATGAAAGACAAGCAAAATACATAAATTATTATTATAAAATGCTAATAAGGTCAAATTAGCTGCCAAAAATCTAATTTTCTTCAAACCATACACAACTTTAATGATGCAAGATCACTGCTTGAAAATGACCAGCAGCCTACAGCTCCTAGCAAATGGCTGAAATTACAGCTTTGCTGAAACATGGAGGCGGATATAATTAGCAAAAGCTTTTCATTTCTACCCATCACGTACAACTAGATGGCATATCACTTTTTTCTTAGGCCTTCAATCCCTTCAATGTCTGAGCGAAGACTCCCCCCACCCCCCACCATAATCAGACTTCCCAGTACCTTTGATACTGCTGTATTGCAGAGACAACGCTCTCAGCGTGTGGCTGCACATCTTGGGAAAACCGCAGCAGTTCCTTAAGCTGAGCCTTCAGCCTCTCAACCTTCGACTCTTCTGCAGCCAGAGCTGCTCTCGTTGCCTTAGTCATAAAAAAAATGAACAAATTACACCTTAAGTAGTGTCTGGCACATGAAATGCAGAAGTAAGGCTGTCTCTCAGGGTATGCACAAGTGGGTTTTTTCCTAGTTGTAAGGAATGTGTGGACTTCGCTAAGACAGAAAACAGTTTTGTTCCAGCAGGCTCTCTCCTCTCCTCACACTGCCCAGCCTCGGCATCTGATCTGCAGGGTTCACTGTTTAAACAGAGGGAATCACAAATGGGCCCAGTTTCAGTTTGCTGATTGCAGTACATAACATGAGATGAATTTTTGGAGCAGTCTTAACTGCGTCTGTTTGCATGAACAGATCCTTCTCAAAGACTCACATATGCAGAATGTTAATTCTAGGGTGACTCAGGGAAACAAAACAACTAAAACTCATGCAAACGTAGCTGGATTGAACCAGTCTAAATTTTGTGGATCCTTTTTGCATATACTTTTGCCAGCTAGTCCTGCCGAGTTCTAGACATAAAAACAGCAATGAAAGGCATTTTGAGAACAGATAATAAATGCAAAACCAGCCCTTGAGAGGAAATGAGTGGTAAAGATTCTTATCTACTTTATGTGTGATGAATTGTTTTGCACTCATTTTTTGTGACAGATTGATTTTGGCATAAATACTGGATTGTTGCAATCTTGGGACTTCTTAGTCATGATGATGTGTCTGTCAGTAAAGGAATACAGATACCCACCTTATAGAGATGAAGGATATAATGTAGAAATGGTCTTACCAAATACTTCAGAAATGTGTTTATTCATGTCTTTGTATGTTTGTATGTATTTATATATACAGTGAGGCATTCGTTTCCTTCTTTTTAAGTGGAGCAAATTGTGTTGCGTGCTCTGTATTGTGCTCTTTTTTGCATATGGTCCCTTTGAACTCTAGACACAAACTCCAACACATCCTCCAACCCTGCTCCTTCCATGCAGCGTGAGATGAAGGTTGGGGCAGTTGATTCCACTGTTGCTAATCAAATTTTCCTCACTCTGTTTCCTGCACACTCATACTCCTTCCTCATCACCTTGAACCAATGGGACAGGCACCTGTTGAATGTGACTATGTATGTTCAGCCTATGGCTGCACTTGATCCTCCATACAAAGGGTAACAACTTACATTGCATTTTCTCCACAGAGTTACAAGTTCATCTTCAGTCTTTTCCCCTTCCCCAGGGTCCAGGTCATTTTCTAGTCTCTGTAGATCTTTTCTTAGCTCCTGGATGTCTGCTTCTAATTGTCTGGCTTGGTACTCATAGGCACTCTCTGAGTGCTGGATCTTGAGCAATCTCTCCTCCTCCTCACTACTTAGCAGTTTCAACTTCTCCAAGGCTTTTCTTAGCTTTTCAAGTTCATCCTTCAATCTCGCAGCTCCGAGTGGAGAGGTGTTCTCAATCACCTCTGCACACTGATTTTCAAGGTGCTTCCATTTCTTTCCACCACTCCTAATGTTTTTGGCAATTTCCTGCAAAAAATAAGTTAAATAAAGATTATCTGCAGGAATGGGGAGCTGGGAAAAAAGCTGAAAGCAGTAGGAAAAAAGACCACCTCTCCTGGCTATATGTATTTTGTTCTTCACTTCTTATTTCAAAATGTATCTTTTTTCAAGTGACCAGAAGTGCAGATTCATAATTTGACTGACTTCTGAGTAATACTAACTGCCATGATTCTGAAAATATTGGCTTGATTTTCATAAATGCTTGTCACCTGAGGTCCCTGACAAAGAAAACAGGAGCTACAGACACTAGAGAAATATAACTGGTTAGACCTCAGAGATTTTTAAGCTAAACAGTTGAAGCAGTGGCACCAAAATAATGAATATTGTTCTCAAAGCTGGTATTTTCATCACCAACTCTAAAACTCTCAAAACCTGTGAACCTTCAGGGTCTGTTTGGATCATGTTTACCAAATACCACTTATTTAAACAAGTTTAAAGGACAATATTTTCAAAGAATTACATAAATGTAGGAGATCAGGCTTTAAGAAAAACAAAACAGACCAGTTTGTGACTCATGCTACAGTTGGAAGAACCATATGTACTACGAGTTTTAAGACCTGATACAACTCTTCTGCCCTAGCCCATGTTAAAATCACCGTCTTATTTAGTTTGTGTAATTATTTTCTCAAGTACACCCTTGTGTGGTTTGAGCAACACATACAGGCATGAAAAACACACAATCCTAACTCCTTGTTAGTTATATTATTCAAGGACCTTCAGTGCCTTTAACTTGTCCTCTGCTGAAGACTTGGTTGCTTCTCCAATGCAGCAGTTTAGTCTTTCTGTCACACCATTCAGCCACGATTGAAACTGGTTGACACTGGCGCTGTACTGCTCATGTTCCTTGGTTATCGTTTCAAGCAGTTTCACTCTGTTCTGTAACAAGAGACATCAGAAGGGGTGAGGACAGTGCTTATCTGACTCTTTCTCCTTTACATTGTAACCCAGAACTTTTATAAACAAGAGTTCCTTTCCCTGAGCTCTGATAACACTTGGCCTCCACAGGAATTCAAAGTTCGTCTTGAGAAACAGCCTACAAAAATATATAAAGGCTTGTCCCTATTTGTGTTGTGCTGCAGGCTCTCAATGTCTAGTCTCCAAGAAGACAGACTGAAAGGCCCTCTCAGGCGAATTTTTGGCCTCTCCTACCTAAAGCATCTTACTCTCTCATTAGAAAAAGGAAAGAGATGGAAGTTTGTTTCTGGTTTTTACTTTGGGAGACAAGGACTTATATTTCCCATGTTGGTTAAAAATAGAGATGAGCACACAACAGATTGATTTTCCTTATCTCTCAAAATGAAAATAAGAGAGACTGCACTAGGGGCATGGAAATTGTTTTACAGTGTTCATTATTTAAAGAGGCTGCAGAGAAAATGACCATCACCTTCAATCGTGTAGTCCAGGCACGTTCACACTTACTCACTTAGCAGGTCACAAACTACTCTGTGGTCTGGAAGCAAATTCAAGCCTACGGAAAGCAGGCTTCATTTTCCAAGCTACTGCGTGTGCACCCTATAACTGGCAATCCCTGAATTTACAGGGGACTGCACATCACAAGTTGCTCCCTGCTGATCCAGTCTGACACTCCTCACAATAAGACAGAGTCACGTTTGCTCAGACCAGACTGTTTGACAGCTGAAGTTTTAGCCTTTTTGATTTTGACACAAATCAGAAGGAATCCTGCTCCGTTATTTCACTAGTCTATTATGCAACTTAAGTATTATTTTTTGGAAAATCAGACTGATTTTTTCTTGCCCTTCACCAGTTGGCATAGAGAGCAATCGAGCTACACTATGGGTACATTAGAAAGAAAACCTCTTTCTTTCCTTGTGCAATCCATTAGTGCCTGCAGCACCCTCGAAAGGCTTTGCTGTCGCAGACGATGGGACAAGTTTCATTTTGTGTAATATAGGAGACATCACTTGCCTCTGAGCAGAGCTTCCTCACAGCTGCCCTCCACAGAGAGGAGTAGAGTGACAGCTGCAATGGTGGGCAGAGCTGCAGAGTCCCCTCTGCATTTCCCTTGTCTCTGTGACGCTCTGGACATGTCCCCACACCTGTCAACCTGCCTGAGGTGGCAGGGAGCCATCACCACTCTGTCAGCCTATTCTCCAGCCAGGCCAGCAGGATGGCACAAGCATCAGTCATCACAGGATCTCCCATGTGTTGGGAGTTGTGGTCACTCTGGGACTTTGCCCTTCACCTTTGGGACAGGTGAAGCCTATGGTACAGTACAAAGCCACCACTCTGCAGGTGGCACAACACCGGTTTTTCATGCTGCCACTGCAGTCTCTGGTGACTTGTTCAAATGACGAGTGACTCCCCTAAAGTTAGTTGACTCACTGTGTGACAAAACAGTGATAGCTAAGGGACAACTGCTTCCCATGGAGGTTGAAATGCTGCACCACCCATATATGGGTTTGGATGAGACCAAAATGCAGAATTATGGCTAATTTATTGCACTGATAGAAGCTCCAAAGGGTATCAGAATAAGAAAGTGGAGATATTAAGCTCAAAAATGTTATGCTAATATATAGTGAGGGTTAAAAGGAAGTCAAAATGACCCACCCTTGGCCAAGGCTGTTCAGCCAAAACAAAGGAGTGCACAATTTGGGTGTGCTGCTGGTCCATGAGGTCAAGGAATAGATGCCATGGATCTGGGCAGACTGTGCATGTTGTCAGACAAAAGGCTTACAAAGAGCTGGCTGAGGTTAGGCAGGAAAACTTTCCAACGATGGAAAATATGGTATCACTTGCTCCTATTAGGTTAGCTGTTCAGGGAGCAGGACTGTGAAACTCAACATCCACTTGGTTAATGTGAGGAGACATTATGAAGGACATGGCCCTGGCAAGAGTGAGAGCACCAGCAGGAAAAGAATGGGTTTGCCATTGGCTGTAGAGAAAGAAACGTGTCCGAGCAGGATATGCCCAGCGCTGGGTACTCAAGGACAGTGGATAAAGGCATAGGAAACCCTCTCCCCTAAGATCCCCTCACAGTCAGCAAAAGCAAATGAGCCTCCTCCAGAAGGCAGTTAAGACCATATAAAGGAAGTTCCTGCTTTAAACCAGCTGTGGTTTCTCAAGTAGAATACAGAAAGCTCCTGTAGCCCTTTCTGGTCCTTTTAGTCTTAGCTCTAGGGTACCTGAGCAAACCCATTATAACTATCTAGGTTTCAGTTAACAGAGACAACATGGACTGAAATTAATTTGCTGCACTCAGAAATATTTTATATATTTGCCTAAATATCAACATCCTGTATATCAACTTTTCTTACCATCTTTAGACACCATTTATGCTAAAACCCACAATCATCCACCTCCGCATATAGAAAGTTACCGGGCAAGGGAAAGCACATAGGAAACGGCTTCCACATCTAAAAATATTCCCATTGATGTAATTAAAAGAAAATTATGTGCTTTTAAAATGTGGGAATGTTAAGAACACATGTTATCACTAAGAAAATAAAAAAAATTTAAACCTCCTCTCCATTTGCTCATATGAGAGAAGCAATATCACAGACAAATCATTTAAGAAACACTGTCCAAGAGCCTGCCTTCTGATAGAGCTGGACAACTGCACAGGATTTAAAAATGCTCTTCAAACACAAGTGTAATCTACAAACACCAGTGAGCCTGGGAGGCAGCTCAGGCATTCGGCTGGCATCTGCAAGGCACATTTAGCCTCGCCTCTCATCATGTGAGGGGCGGGAGCAATCCACTTACAACTCTGCATCTCTTTCATTCATTCTTCCCGCCTGTTGGAAGAGATGTCACGGTTTCTCTAACTAGTGTTATACTTTCCAAAATGATTCCCAAGGCGCCTGTAACCTTGGCATTAGATAATGAACTCTGCATTTACTTTGGTTGAAAACACCAGGCCTTCCCAACTCCCTTTTTTGTTCCCTACCTCCTGAAAGAGGAATTTCTTAACTGGATTCTCTCCATCCTTCTATGAAATGCGCTATTTATAACCAATGCCAAAGAAAAGCTTTTTCTGGTGTCTCAGTTGGCTGGAAACATAAAGACATATTTTGTCTAACTACTATGAGCCACTTCCTGATCTCATTTACACCATCATGTATCCAAGTCAGTTAAGAGAAATCACACTATGTAAAACCAGTCTCAGACAGGTCAAATTCTGGCTTTGAGTATTCAAATTACTTGATTGAAAGAACAGCCTTATTAAAATAACTAATGACTGTCTCCCGCTTCAAAACCAAAGACAAATCTTGGTTAGGAGGGAGTGAATGAGAATTTTAAATGGCAATCTAGATTGACAACACTTATATTCCCACAAACCTACTTATTTGCAAAAACAGTTGCCTTGTAATCAAGATCAACCTTCAAAAATAAATAATCAATGTAGAGGCTCAAGTCTGTTGGTGCCTTCTCTGTTGAAGCTGCAGTTACAGAACTTCAAAATATACTCTAGATTTTGGAGAGACATTAGCAGTAGTTGTATCTTTATGCCTAAAAAATATCTGAATTTCATGCTCAAAAAAGGTGCCAGCTCAGAATTTTTTTGTTGTTTAGAGGTTCAGGGTATTTTTCATTAAAAGTATCTGTAGAGCAAGCAGGGAAATGGCTTCCAGTGTGATCTGAAGTTAACTATGACAGCACCCAGGGAGGGAAAGCATACATCGCTGTTAGGCTCCAGTTCTAGACTCAGGTGTAGGAATAAATAGAAGGCAGAATTATAACACAGGCAGATAGCAGAACCGATGTAATGAAAATTATTTGTATTTGCATCAGGTAACTCTAGACTATGAAACTCCTGGAAGCCACTGTGAGCCAAAAAACTGGTTTTAATTTCTGTGTTTGGGATAGATGTGTCTATACATATATTTAAAATATACCTTTGAGTCTTTCTATTGATTTGTTAGTAAGAAACTGAATTCCTCTACCCATCTACAGATGTCTGCCCCTTAGCCACACCACATGGTCTAGTCCTATCTTTATCTGAGTTTTAGAAGTGAAAAGTATGAGCCTTTTCTGAAATCTTCACTCGGGAATAGGGTCAAAGGAAAACACTGGTACTGAAAGATGAAGTAAGATGTCTTACAGCAGCCTATCTAATGACTGTTCAAACTGGAAGATTAGCGTCAGGCAAGAACTAGTACCTGTGTGCATGAAAATCCTTCTGATACTGGAAATGGCTAGCTGAGCAAAGTGTTGGGCTACAGCTGACTCCCACCTCCACGTTTCCCAATTCTGCAGGCAGGGAGTGCAGCCCTGGATCTGGGCTAATGTTACTTCCTTCAACAAGGGTGCGTGCATGTAATATTCCCTGGCTCCAGGAATGGGTACTTTGCATCTGGTTATACAAGAATCACTAATGTGCTGAAAGATGAGGAATAATTCAAACTTTATATAGAGGTGGCCTAAAGCAATATTCACTAGGACACAGCAAGCAGCTTGCAGTTAATTTCCAACAACATACTAAATGGCACTGTGTAAGAGAATCCCAATTAACAGCTCATCTTGGAACTTGACAACTGTGTAAACAGTCCAATGACTGAAAGAACCAGAATCCTCAGCTTTGTTTCCTTTTGCAGTCCTACCAAGCACCATCACTGAAGGAGCAGGTAGCAAACAATACTGTGTGGTGAAATGTGTGAATACTGGTACGATTTGAACACCTCCCACTCTTTATAAGTGTACCTGAGCTTCTTGTCTGATTCCTTCATATTCCACTCTCATTTTCTTCTGAGCATCCTCATCAACACTGGGGTCACCTATCCTGCTGAACAAGGAAGCAGCTTCCTCCAGCAGCCTTTCCAGCAGGACTGACTGATTTAAGACATCATTCAGCAGAACCTGAGCATGGCTCAGCTGCCACTGCTTCTCCTTTAAGCCAAGCTGCAACTCAATGTCAGGCTCCAAGGTCACCCTCATGTTGTGAATCCATGTGTAAAATTCATCTTGGGCTTTCAGGTACTCGCTCCAGTGCAGCCAGACCCACTCAATACGGCTGTTGGGAGAGCAGGAGAGATAAGTTAGATGAGATGAAGATGGGAGCAGTGGAGACCAATAAGCTCAAAAGGCCTTCAAAGCAACAGACAAGGTCCTCAGCAATTTTAAGCTGCTCTGATTTCACAGGGTCCAGATTCACTTCCCAGGCCTTCCCTCCTTTGGGGAGGAAATATTTTGTGCAAGGTCCCTGTGCCTGACCAAACTCATCATGCCAGACGATGAGGTGGCTGGGCCAGGCTGTGAAGGCAGAGCACTGACAATCCCACTGATCCTCTCTCCCCAGTCCCCAAAATGTTCGTGGCACTGGGATTATTAGCAGGGATTTCTATATACAATCCAGGCAGCAGAGAGAGGCAGGAAGTGTTTTAAGAAAGCACAGGATGAGACAACTGCCTCAGCACACCAAAGAGTACATTTGTCTTACCTGTGACAATGAGTAATGTATATGGCTGTTTCTTCCCACAAGGCTTTAATGTCTTTCAGTTTAGATAGTACCTCATGCTTCTTATCCTCACTGATGCTGCGAAGAGCAGCATCTGCCTTCACAAGAATCAAGTCCATTTTCAAGCTGCCTTCTGGTTCCAGTGCACGTATTTTCTATGAGAAAAACAAATGATAACTGAAAGCATGAAATGAAATTTAAACTTTGGTTTTACCCAGGAATCATGAACTCATTGAATCATTTAGGTTGGAAAAGACCCTTAAGATCATTAAGTCTGATCATTAACCTAACACTATGGTGGGATGGAAATATTTCTATACAACACTGACAATTAACCCTTCTCACCTAACTCCCTGCTGCAAAGCTTCTCCTGAAAGAAAAACATCAGCTTTTCTTCAGACTTGTTTATTCTTAAACATTCTAAAGAACTGAATTTAAAGCCACAAAGCAGTTGAAAAACATTTAAGTTAGCTAGAAAAAACAGATAATCTTCTATGAAATGCCTGTGGCTGTGTTTCCACTGCTGTTATAAATTATAGCACTATGTTGCCACACGCCAGCTGTTCTCCCCCACCTGCCAAAGCACGTAGAGCCAATCTCCACAGGGTACACTGCAACGTCTCAATTTTAAGGTCTACTATAAGAAATCATAAAGCATATTAAAAAGGCTTCCTAGTGCAAATAAAAGTTGGCTTAGAAAACAAGCCAGGAGAAATTAACTAGTGGAATTTTCTGCCTGCTACCAAGTTTTGCTTTGACCCTAAATTGCTAAGTTACAAATTGGTGAAAATGTGCATCTTGCACAAATAGGAATGCCAGGAACTGAAAGTTGAGTCATCTAATTTTAAGTAGACTGTCTTCCTCTATCCAGAAATGGAAAAAACAGAACAAGTTCTGCGCAATATAACAGATTAATTATGCTCCAATTTGGATGTCAGCTTTCAACATCACTTTATCCAAACTTCTAATACCATCAGATTAGCTTTTTTTGCTGTTCTTCCACGAACTCCTGGCAAACTGCAGCCTTTTGAGTTTGAAGGAAAAGGCTTCTATAATAAAAACACCAAGAGGTTCAAAATCAGCAATTACTTCTGGAAAAATTAGACCTATGGGACTTATTAAAAAAAAAATCATGTCAGTTATTGCAAAGGTGAGACTAAATAAAAGACCTTTGGATTTCCAGTCTCACATTCTGGGAAAAGACTGTTCTTTTGGCACGTTCACAGCACACCTGCATGTGACGTTGAAACAGGTGTTTAGACAAATTATCTACTATGAAAAGTGTGATTAATAGAATCCAGGAAAGCATGGCAAAGGGTAGGGCAAAGAAAGAAAATACAAGCCAGAGCCATCATCCAACAGGAAAAATTTAAGTGTAAAGCTGTTTTCTAAGCCTGACATTTTTCAAGCAATAGAAAGCAAACAACAGCCAGAGAGAAAGCAGCGGCTGTACAGTCATTTTTCTTTTTCAAATCTGTTTTTTACATGATTGCTATCATTGGCTGGCATTTGCATTAACAAATTAACTGAAAATAAACCACAGGAAGGAAGTATGAAAAAAACTGACAGACCAGATGCAAAAAAGGAATTGAAAATTGATCACTGGATTTGAAAACAGCCAGTAGTGAAGCAGCAAGCACATCACAAGGACACACGAGCTGGAGAGGGAAGCCAAGCCCAGGAAGGAGGCAGAACGAAGGAGCAGGAGGTGGTTAAAGTACACACAGGAAGAGAGAACAGACACTTTTTAACCTTTAGAATGATGAATTTCCAAAGTCTGAATTGAAAAAATCTCCTAACATGACTTTTTGGATGTTATTGATCTCCTCTAAAGCCCACAAAAGTCAACAGGCTTTGGTTCTGGCCATATCAAATCACCACAAACCCCTAGACCTTACTTCTTATCTGTGCCATGAATGCACCCCCTTTTCCAAACTACCACTCTTCTACTCAAGTTCCTGTGTTTCTTGCCTGTGTTTTGAGAGTACACATCATAGTTTCCCAGGCAAAAGGAAAGGGTGAAAACAACTTAAGGGCAGAACAATAAAACTACAGACCAAGAAGAAATGCTTCAGATATTCATGACTGACATGCAAGTCTAGCTACCATATACCACTCCTTGAACAGTCTCTATATTACACCAGAGGCAAGATCCATCCTCCAGTAAACCACAGTAAAGTAAAAAGGCTGAAGACGTCACTGTACCATCACGTAAAGTACCTCGTCCTCCATGTATGCCTGTAATTTTTTTTGGAATTATTAAACTTCAGAAGAGGCAGGCCAAATATCAGTAGACATACACAAAAAAAGACTTTTGAGTAAATAACAATGAGAAAGATTTTGCCATTTAAAGAATAGACTAGTTGGAATTAAAGTTAATAAAGGTATAAAAATACTTTCAGTGTTAATCACAGAAATATCACCACTCCCTTTAATCATGAATGGTAGAGATGGGACAAACAGGAGTGTTTCCTTCTCTGAGATTACAAGACCTAGATAACATCTAATGAAACTGAAGTTAATGAATGTGAAATCACAGTAAGAGAGCAGGCACAATCTGCAACAGGATCTCTGTGAGAAGAGTTATACAAGAGATTAAGTAAAACCAGGAAAAAATTAAAACATTTACCTTTTCATCAGAGAGAAGGTAAAGGGGATCAGTAAACCATCTTATTATCAGGGCTTATGGAAAAGGACAAAGGGATTACTCTAGAACAGCCATTACCAGGACACTGCAGTATTTCTCTATCAGTGCCAGAGTCCTGGAGGAGATGGAAAACCAACGTGATTTGATTCTCTTTTACTACATGCTGGTCTTCAGCAAATTACTGCGGTAATTGCAAGCAGCAACAAAACTGTTTCAGGTTTGAGCATGCTCATAGAACACTGTAAACATTTTAACCTGCCAAACCCACTGCTAGTCTTGGAAGCCTGTGATATCAAACTGCCATCCTCTTTTTCTATGTCTGTAAACATTTTGCAGATGGAAAAAATTAGAAAGAATAGTGATGTGAACCCATCCATGCAGGACCAATGTTCCCAAAAGCAGGGGCGCAGCTGACAATTTCTTAAGGGAAATAAGCTCACAGTAATAACTGCTCTAACAATGGCAGCAGTGACAGCCACCTGTGAATGGCTACATCCCTCTTCCCTTACCTCAGTTTCTCTCAGTCTGGCTTCTAGGGCAGATCTAGGTCCTTTGGTGTTGTCATTGATCCTCAGTCTCTCTTGGATGGCCTTCATCCAAGCTTCTGCATTCTCCACACTACTGTCAAATTCATCCTGTAGTTGCTGAGTCATCGCATTTGAAGAAGCTGAAAGGATAAGAACAGAGAGGTAAGCAGGTTTTGGTTGAGACCTAAACAGGAATGCAAGGCAATCTAAAGGAGCAAGGGAGAAAAGCTAATGATGTTATGGCTTTCCTTTTTAACAGTAATACCAAAAAATGCAGCAGTATTGCTGTTCAGTTGAGCCCACAGAACACATTCACACCGCAGCTTTCCCAAATGAAAATATACCAGGAAACAAAAAGAAGGTGGGGAACTGTGGGAGGTTCCTTCACAGTAAACAGATTTAATTCAAACCTTTCAAATGAGATTAATTTGGTGTTTGTGGTGTATTCCAGACTGGCTACACCAATCACAAACACTTTCTGTTTCTTCACAGAGCCTAGTCAGTGCAAAACTTTCCCTCTGCCCTTCTGGGCTCATGTACAGAGCACCTGATACCAGACTAAAAAAGCACTTCAGCACATGCTTAACTGAGAGGTGTATAAACTCTTTAAGGCTGTTGAGATCAGGATCAGGTGCTTAGGCCCTCAGTTAACTTCTGCTGAGACCATGCAGAGGTTACGTGCATGCACATGCAGTGAGTCTGGGGTACACAGACAATGGGAATTGGCCAGCAGTCGCCAAGCAATTGCCAAGACAAATCATTCACAAGCCATCGCAGGGGAATATCAGCACTGATGGATGACTTCTTTTGCCATCTCTTTTACTCCATACCAGGGCTCCAAGCTTTTAAGTTTCCTCTCCCTCTCTCGTGTTGCCCCTTCCCAATCAGTGGGAAGGTATGATGGTTGGTTGCTCTGCTGATATCTCTGTTTAGAGCACAAGCCCAGATGGCCTCCTGTTTGCCTGAATAATAGAGCAGAGCCATCCTAGGCTCACCCCTAGGCACTGCCAGACTAAACTTGACTAATAAGGATGAACCACAACAAAGCACCCTGTAGGTCAGCTCCGCTGAAGTGAACAGAAAGATAGTCACTGACATTCAATGGGTTTGGATCACATCCTATAACTACTGCCAGACAGGCAGCCAGTGTAAAATAAAATATTCTTCCCCTTTGTTATTCGTCACTGAAAGATTTTTGCAGCATAAATTTTGAGACTTAATTACTGAACCCAAGGTCATTGCGCAGAGTTCAGTTCCACAGCCGCCCCTCAGTTTCCATGAAATGATTCATGTGGAAGAAAGTGTTCAGTGAGAGACTTAGAGCACAGCTCTTGGTGAAGCTGGACCAGTGGTGTTTTGTAACCACTGTAGGACTCAGAAGCTTAGTCTTTATACAGGAGAGCCATCCTTCTGCTCACAACCAGAAAGTTTCCCACCATTCTGCTGATGTTCCTTTTCATGAGGTAAAAGTATTCATGCAATGTTAGATGACCTCCTCTGCAGAGCCCGGTGCATTTTCTTCCACATCAGACCAGAGGAAACGATGTCAACATTCACAACAGTCTGAATTGTTGCTTCCCAGGCTTCAGCAGGCTTTATACCCAACAGGTTCCAGAACAGAGTGAAATAACTGCACCTACAGAGCAGCTACTGCACTATCCAGAGGGACAACTGGAGCAGAAGATGGGGTCAGACCTCCATGCGCAGACCAGCAGAGCTGCATTTGCATGGAAGAGGGAATTCCTCCCTAAGTGGGAGGGCAGAGCAGTATCTAAGGCCGAACTCTCAGAACTTGAGGGCAATTTTAAAAAGCGTGACCTCACCTTGAAAAGATTTAATAAATAGAACAGGATGTACTGGCTTTAGTGAGGGTGGTGTGGTATGGGGCAGTTACTCCCTCTCTCAAATATAAAAAACATGACAGGATGTATAATTAAAGCTAAAATCACTGACTTACATCACAAGAGTCCTAAGGATGAAGCCAGCTAATGGAGTAATGTTATTCTCAGTGGATTGCTAGATAGCTGTGTCCTTCTCCAACTATAACTACTCCAGAACTGACATTTCTGAATTACAATAATCCGACTCTCAGAAAAGAGCACACATCTCATTATAGCTGATGGATCAACTCATTTTCACATTAACTTTTTGCATTATATCTGGCAGTTGTAGAGGGACTGTCCCCTAAAACTTTCCTTGCTACATACATACATTTTCTAGGCAAACAGTTTCTGAATGCACAAGTATAAGCTGTGGTGATTCCAGTTATGCTCTTGTGAAACAAAAAGTCACAGTACACTCGCTGGATAGACACTGATGAGTAGTGGCATTCATTTCCCAGGAGAGGTTTCTATTCCTGGCAACATTCATATCATATTTCAAATTTGCTTCAGAACTCCAGTCATGGAGTAGCCAATGCAGAACATTATGTTGTCCTGGTCCTATTTCTTAAAAAAAGTAGAGGGTAATCAAACACGGTTAAGAAGCAGTGGAAAACCTACTATCATTTAACAGGAAGAAAACCTCATTCACACTCTGCCCTCCTGCTACTCTCCTTTGAACATAAGGAATTTCTGTCCAAACCCCACAGTTACAAAGATCACCATCCCACACAGTCATTGCACATAAGGAGTTCCACAGCAAGCCACTAAAAATGTTTTTTCAATGATAAGATCACCAGCTTGCAAAGGAAGAGAAACACTTTGCTACTCCAACTGCCTGCGTAACGTCATTGACTGATTTTGACCAAGTAATTCCTGCATCTATTACCATAAAGATGATTAAATTTACCATGTAGTCCAACTCAATGCCCAGCCAGATTTCATGGTAGTTATGACCTGCTATACCTCACATGAATTTGGGCTGCCCTTTGAGACCTACTGTCCTCCCTCCCCACAGGGCAGTCAGTCACTCTCAGCTCCAGCATCAATCTTTTGTTCTGGAGCCCTCCCCGGGCACTAACAGCATGCTTGATACCTGCAAGGTAAAATTATGTTTTCTGACTTTCTGTCTGCTTGGGAAGAACAGTTGTTGACTGTGGAATATGGCAATATGTGTAATTTCTTTGCAAATGCTTCTAAAGCTGAGATAAATGATTAGTCAATAAAAGTTAATGAATCAACAGTATTCACCCCATTGATTGAGCAATACTTCTGGACTCTGATCAGCATAAAAAGGACAAAGAAGACATAGCAGCTCCTGGAACAGACCTGAGCTGTTCAGCTGGGCAAAGCCAGTATTCACACACCAACTTGCAACAGCAGCAGACCATCAGGGCCCCCTGTGCCAGGCTCAGTCTCTGGGACCCAGTGTGCCAGGGAAAGCCTCCCCTCAATCACTGGTGTGATCTTCTGAGCAATTTGTACAAAATTGTTTTTATCACAGTTATTGTCAAATGCACGTAGCTGTTCAAAACAGCTTTTCATTTTAATGCCAATTGAATCAGTGTATTCATTCATACTGTGGAAGGCGCATTCACACTGCAGAAAACACTTGGTATCTCTATATATACGTTACTAAATGAAGGTAATAACTATGCATAAGAAATTCTGACATAGATAATGGGATGCTGAGCAAAACTGAGTTTTATTTCTCCAAATGCAGTGACACAATTATTTGGTAGAAGTAATGAAGAAAAATATTTCAGGGTGCTGAAGAAAACTGACCAAGGACAGCTCCTGCAGCATGTCAGGGGCTATAAAAAGCACATTTCAGGAACAGGAGAATAAAAGACAGAGATTAGCTCCAGAAGACTTTAGCTGAACCTCTCCCACAACACTAGTCTTCCTACCTTTTCTGAATCACCCTCTGTGGCCCCTAAAACACCACTTGGCAGTGCCTGGGTAGGCACACGGGTTTCAGTGCCACAGAGCGATGATGCCTCAGTTCCGGCCCAGTTGCTCTACCAAACCCACTGCATGCCCACAGCATAACCAGGGCTTGTACTGGTTTGTCTGTGGCTTGGTTACACCCATGGGATATCTGTACCTTTGGAAGAGGGTAAGATGAAGCCTGGGACAACACACAATTGTCTCCTTCTCTCTCGTCCAGGCACAAAACTATTTAGCAAAGAGGGAAGTCAGAGAACTGCAGCCTTTCACCTTTTCCCAAAATCCTAGAGAAGGGCCACATGTACACATGCACTCTACCCTCAGCATCCCCACAGGCTGAATACCCCAACATGAATGAATGAGATTCAAAGCAACAGCAAGCAGGGGTTTGCTTTTAAAATGTGCCCCATTTGTGTTGGGCTGGGCTGAAGAGATGCAGAGGCAGCCTTGTTTCAGCTGTGGTCTTGGAGCCATCTGGTAAAAGAGCACATAAATTATTTGTCTGACTGCTCTGCATTATAGTTCTTGAACCCACTACATCGGAGCAGCAGCACTCAGAGATGTGGACACGCCTGGGTTTCCATGGCAGACCCTGACACAGAGGCAGGCAGAGGTCGTCCTTCACATGACCCACACAGCACTCACAGGGCCAGATTTCTCCGAGATCTTCCCTAAGTACAGCCATTGCAGCAATCTTGCTAGTTCATCTAATAACTCTGCCAGCATGTTGCAAGATTTACTTACTGAATAATTGTAATACATGACTGAGAGCTTTTAAAGTTCTTTTTTCAAGTGCACTGTCTTTTTCAGGGGATTATCCTATTATTGTGAAATGTTTCCTAACATACTATTTTCTCTCTACCAGGTCATGCTGTTTTGCTTTGTTTCGTTTTTTTAAAATTTAAATCTCTTAAACGTTTCTTACAACCACTCCCATTTTATACATTCTTTAAAACTTACATTTATAGAACACAGGCTTTTAAATGGCTTCAATATGTCTTGGATTCCTATACTTGACTAGTTTCCAGAACCCAGTTCTTACAAAAATAAAAGTACAAAAATGCTCCAGGAAAATTCAAACCACTCATCATTAAGGACAGTATTTTTCAATTATTGAAATAGTTTAAACTTTTCATAACTCCATCCATTTGGTTCTGGGACTGAATGTGAAAAAAAAATATTTAAAAAAACCACACTGAAGTGTATCAAATTTTAGACAAATGCATGAGTGTGCAAGCAATTCTGGCTCTGGGAACTGTATCTGGGATAATTTAGTAACTTTTCAGCTTCCCTAGATACTGTAAAGGGAGCTCTGAGAAGGCACAGAGCTGGGAGCCCTGACCTGTCTGCTTCAGACTGGAACAGAGAGTCAGGCACTGTCACAGACCACAGAGGCACAGAGCACTGACCCTTGTCTTTCAGAAGCTGAATATTCTTGGTCTACTCCAAGAGGAGCTACTTTGAATTTTGCATCTAGCTAATGCTTTACCAGCCTTACTGAAAGCCTCCAGGGTAGCTGCACCCATGCAGAGCCGAGTTAAACTGTCTGAGTAGGTGCAGAAGCCCTCAAGGTTTTAAATAAAAGGTGTAGTTATTTCCAGCATAATCTTTCAGAGGCTCAAAACATTAATCCTATCACTTTGGCCATCATCCAACACAGCCCTCTCCAGTGGTATTGGCAGTGAATGTTTATGACAGTCAACAATTGTTTGTCCTAATTAACGAGCCAGAGTATGAATAGGGGTTTTTGGAATAAACACACCCATAACCTAGTTGCAAGCATCCCCTTCAAGCAAGGAATGCTAACATCCTGAGTACATACAGCACTCGTGTATATCATAACCACTTCCTCTCCCTCACAAAACAATACATAGGACGTCTATAGCTAATGCAAGACATTCTGCCACAACACGATCACACCTGACAGTTTTCTCTTTGTTACCAAAACCTGAAAAGCAGAGACGTGCTGTGCAGGCTAACTCTCAAAAAATGCCTGATTTTTTTTCAGCCATTTTTTTAAAGATTAATTTCAGACTTTGGTGAGAGCCAGTACAAATGGGATTTTTTTTTTTTTTGTTTCAAGACTACTATGGAAACTACATGATCCCCAGGTCTAAAAAGCCATTTCCTTAAAAAGGGGGCTGAAATTTTAAAATAGTTTTCTACCTGAATGGAATCACAATGTACAAGTAAGGCAGAGTTGGGTCTTGGGGCTATCTTCTCTTTTAGGGAACAACAGTAATTAGATTTGATCACAGCATTTTTATTTTTTATTTCAGTCTTCAAATCACTTAGAAGTAAAAAAGAATACGTGAGGACTATTAATTACAAATCTCTCCCCACTCCATACACTCCACACACACTTGTGCATTTCCACGTCACTCTAGGAGACAGGTTGGTCTACCACGATTCCATTAAATAAGTAAAATGCAGGTTTTAGCACTTGTCTAGAATTCCTTTTTATCACCAAGGAGACAAAGTATCTGTATTAGATACCTGTCTTGTTTAGATTTTGATTTTCTATCCCCACATTATTGAGGTACTAAACAATCTTTAGAGCATTTATTCACTCAGACCCCTGGGAAGTAAGACTATCCTATCCCCTTTATAGATAACAACTTGGGTTCAAAGGCACTTGGTTTCTTGTCTCTAAGCAATAGGGAAATACTTGAAAGGACAAGAACAAAGTCAAAAATTCAGTTAATAAACACTCCAGAGAATGATTGTCAACCTTTTCTAATCTGTACTCCTTCAAGTGTCTCTGCTGAGATGCAGATATCTGTTTAATGACTTTAAACTTAATGACAAGAGACTTCATCTTCCTAGTTACCATTCACAGACTCTTTAGTCTGGGAAGTCACAGGTTAAACACTTCTGCTTTACAACTTCAGAGATTCTTCAAAGCCAGGGAATCTGATTGGGAAATTAACCCTGAAAGGTATCAGTGGGTCTACCACAATCTACATCTTGAGCAGCCGGGGACAAGATCACACCTAGGCTAGGTTTTGGCTTTGCTCAGCTCCCTATGAGTTTTACCATCAGTCAGGCAACGAAAAAAACCCACAAGCCAACAGCATTAGTTTCATGATCTCTGGAGACTAGAATTTATGTATTTAATTATCTCTCACTTGTCCTCCACAGAGTGTATGATCCCTTAGTACGGGGTGCCAGTCACAGCACTGATATACTGACTAATAAACCTCTGCCTCTTGGCTAGAGATCAGTGAACAGTTCAAAATGAATAATATATCTGATAAATCATTCCTCTTTTGCTGGTCATATTATTGTGTACAGACAATCTCATTTTCTCAAAGGTGTGGTTATTTGTAACTATTTGCCAAATATATTTTACAAATTAGATTTGCTCTTCAGACTATTCCCAAGTAATTCTTCCTGGCAATTCTTAATACCCCATCTGCACTGCTCAGCTTTGGTTTGGCACCATAACCCCAGTGAGAAACTGTTCCCTGGCTAGCTGGCAGGAGCTCTCCTTGTTTTTGTGCAGTTTGTCACACGGTAGCTCCCAAGGGCAATTGTCAAAATCAGGACTCCAGTGTTAAGCCAAATACAGAGTGTGCCTTCACAGAACCCCTCAGTGAGCAGAAGTTAAAAGCTTAATACCTCTGTCCCAAAGAGATTACAGAGGACAAGTCGGAAGGGGTTTGGCAAAGAAAGCGAGGCATTGGTGTGTGCTTAGGGACACAGAGTGGTGGATGGAAGAAAGGGTTGTCAGAGCCTGCAGCTGCATTTCCAGTGCTCTGTGCAAGCTGTGGTGGTTCCACCATCCGTGTCCTCCACTCACCTCTTGAAATCAGAGATACCCAGAAAGGGATCCCCCAGCCCAGCTAGAGCATGTGGCCTCAGCATGGGCTCTGCAAACACGCTGGATCTTACACCAGGAGAGGAGATTCACTGCACTGAACCTCAAGTTGTCAATAGGACACCTTGAAATAGTAGCCCTGCAATTCCCTAGGGAGTCAGTGCGAGAGATGGGTACTTCCAAGCAAGGATCCAAACCAGAGGTGGGACAATTTGCCTTCTGCAGGAATCCCATGTCCTGAAAAGGCCTACAGTCGTAGTGTGGGTGGCCACTCAGGGGTACAGGATGTCGAGCTGTCTCCAAGTTGGCATTCCATCCTCTTCCACATCCTTTCCTCTTTTACATGTTTCCACATTTGGATCTAGGGAGTTTTTACACATGCAATTTTTTCCCCTTACAAAACCAGTATTAAAATCTTATTCGACCATCAGTCAAATGACTCTGCTTCTGAGTGAGCAACTGTGTGTAGCCTGGGAGCACTAAGCACACACCTTTTAAACTATAAACCTTTAAGTCAAGTATCTACTAGAAATATTTCTCAGAAACAAAGTCACCTGCAAGTATTTTACAATTATGCTCTAAGGGCACAGTGTCTTTTGTCCCACTTAGAACAGCCGAAGGACTAACTCTTCAAAGCATAAGATTTCTCAGATATATCTTTCAAAACATTAGCACTTGGATGATGCTAATGAGATATTTATATGGTGAAAATGAGACTTATGGAATTAAAAAAACCCCAGTAGTTAGCAAGTAGGACAATATTAATTTTAGATACTAAAGCTGTTGATTAAAATAAGAGTTATTTTCATGGGATCAAAGCATACGGTTATGGAAAAATTAGCAGACTTTAATTTGCATGGAACAGAAAGATCTGTTTATATAATGAAAGAGAAAAATGACCACTGCAAGAAAGAAATACTTTAAACGCTGTCAAAAACATACAGCAGGATAAGTAAAGCTATACCTAAACAGCAGCACTCACATAATTAAAAGTAATATTTGCATTAATCTGATAATGCCAGGCTTTATATTGCAAAACAGCACTGGTTTGTATTCAGACAAACCCACGGGCAAACAAGGCCAGTCTGTGTCACAAACAAAATACAGTACTGGAACTGCCAGCAACCTCATCCCCAAGCTCAGAAACAAAGTAGACCACTGCAAAATGGTGCTTATAAATTAACTTCGAGTGGTTGAGAACATTTCTGGAATTGAATAAAACAGGCTGCATTCTTGTGACTCATTTTTGCCTGAACTATTGCAGTTTCCATGTCTTCGTCACCCTCCCACAGTGAGTGCTCGCCAAGCACTGTGGGTTAAAGGGCAGGACCACATCAGTGGTTCCAGTTGCACAGACCCCTCCTAACAGCCAGGAGCAAGAGCACACTTTCGGTTCTGTGAACAGACCAGCAATGCCACAACTGCAGCACTCTGATCGCCCAGGGCTTCACAACGGACATGAAGAACCGAGATGAAGCAGCACTGCCTTTTTAGTAGTCTTTTTAGCCTGACTGTGGACTGAAGTCCTGTAGTTTATAAACCCAAAGGGGATTTGAACCTCCTCCTCCTAAGATTCATCAAAACTAAAGTGAAGAGTGAAACAGCAGGCCGACCCAACAGACAGCCGTGTTTGTCAGCAGTCCCCCTCCAGTGGGGGGAACCTGAGAGGTATTTAAAGCTGTGATCACAGATAATTACCGTGCTGAGCAGCATGAGTAAAGCCACTGCTTTTTCTCTCACTCTTACATCATCCACTAGCAACTGCCTTTTAGAAATGGAGTACTACAAGAAACCAAAGCTCTCTTTCTTCTTGCAAACATCTGAAAAGATTAGGCAGCTCAGCTCTATTCAGACCCCAATGGGGCCTCAGAGCTTACTGCTTATCAGGAAGTTTGGAAATTCCACCCTAAATATTATAGGACATATCCCTGGAGCTGCCAGAGATCTAACACAGAGATACATTTAGAGCAACAGGCATTTGTATCAGCTGAGGATTTGTACACAAACAGTAAGGTATTTGACAAACATATTCTGACAGATATGTAATAGTACTACCTATTCTCAAACACTTGAAAGAAGGAAAAGGTGTAAAGATACAGATTCGTTTAAACCAAGCAATATATAATTCTTCTACAAGAAGTAGTATACATCGTGGCACAAACTTAAACTATGGTCTAAAAGAAGTAGCAGTATTTCCACAGAAGTCTCCAAACCCATCTTTTAAAGGTAACACAAACACTTGTTATATTTTACAGGCATTCCACATCACTGGAATTTTTCTCCGCTATTTCTGTTTTGAATTTATAGAACAGGGCTCAGCAGGTGCTTTGCTAAAGGTTGATTTAGAAAACAGGAGAAGCTGGTTATCATCTTCCTGGAGGAAAATGCATCCGACTCCGATGAAGACCATCGCTGAACCGCCACACAGCAGAGCCTCCTATGACCTTGATTGGGCTCAATGAGCACAACACAAGCAACAGTTCTTTCTTGTGCAAGCTATATTCCCTACGTAAAAATAATATTGAATTTCTTTAATCCCCTTTTTTACCTATTCTACAGCCCCAGATCACACTTCAACGGTCATATACAGGACATTAAACCCGCACTATTTCACAAACTTCAGGGAAGGGATCTCAGCAGTCCCAATTCAGCAAATATTTTGGGGCTGTAAAAGCTGGTATCATGTCTTCAGTGCCAGCAACACTCCCAGCTCCCAACAGACACTCTCTCTCTACTAACTTCACCGTCTGCCCCTTATCTCCAACCCATAGTGAGCACCATGGTGGGGATATTTTCGCTTCTTTTCTCCAGCCTTACATGAAGGAGTTCCCCATCCTGGCCTGCTGCCCACAAATCAATTTATCAGGCCTTATTTCATCGCACAGGGCCCTCACCCTTGGACCCTCCCACCCTCACCAGCCAGGAGGCAAGGCATGGGCTTGCTCTGAAGACAAGTGTGTGAATGGGCTGATCTCGGTGCCCTTCACCAGCCGGGTGCTGCCAGAACCCTGGGTCATGGCTCTCCTGCAACAGGCCACTTACTTCTATTTCCCTTTTCACTAGAATTCAAGTCCTTGAAATTTCAAGGAACTTGATAACTTTAACACTTCTATCTCTCTGGCAAATTCAATGGAAAGCAGAAAATAAGTTCAAAAGTTATTAGGAGTCAAAAGATACAGGCACATCAACTGGTCACAACCATCTCATTTCATTACAAAATAAAAGTAACCTTGCAAAAACCTTACCAAAAGCCTGGGAAATCTGGAAAAAAGGGCAGGTAAAAGTCTGTGGTGATTCCATCAAAGTTTCCTGATGGGTTCCCAGCACAGCAAGAACTATCCAGCCTGGCCTCCACTGGATATTACAACAGCAATTCGCACAGTTGGCAGCACGAGCAAGTCTGGCACGAAGAGAAACTAGTAGCTTCCTCCTCACTCATGTCGGAGGCAGCACAGCACTTCCTTTCTACCTCCTTCCGTACTGTGGGAGTGGAAGAGGGGACGGCAATATAAAGATATATCAGGCCAGAGAAAAAAAAAAGGAAAAGAAAGAAAATAAAAGAAACCCAGAGCAGAGCATGATGCCATTGTTTAAAAGGTAGGTGAGATTTAAATAGCAATAATCCTCAGAAACTATCTGGTTCAGGTCATCAACTAATAAGCTGGTTAATTCCTGTAGGGATTAATGGTTGAAATTATTATATCTGACAGATGTTTGCTAAACAGGAATTAGTCCAGAATAAACAGCATGAAGACCAGCAAGAAGTAAAAGTGCAGAGAGGTACATGTCTGTGCTGAGATTTTTAGAAATCATTAGCTCAGCCTCTAACATAATTATAATTTTCCTTTATCTTCCATTTCTTTTTCAGTCTCTGCTCTGTGGCAGGAGATTCCCTTCACAGACTGACACAGTAATCTAGATCCTGCTTTCAGTTACAATCATGCAAGGCAAGAAAGATGTTAGCTGATAATTTCAGGAAATACCTTTGCTGCACAGTTTGGCTGAATGGAATACGCTCTGTAGGCGTCAGCTGTCTCTCGTGCCAGAGCACATGATGAATTCACCACTCCTAATTCCCCAGAACTGTTGGAAAATATAAAGCAGCATTCTCTCTTGATTAATTATGATCCTGCTGGGTATGCCTGCTGTTACACATTCAATAAAACCCACTGGTTTGGTCTGTCCACACCACTACCATTTGCATCATCCTTATGGTGTAGATCTAGTTAATACACTTCACGACCAAATCAGCTCCCACTTACTCAAGTTGGTGTAAATCCAAAGCAAGTCCATAAGGCCACCAATCCCTCTAGTTGTTCAGTTGCTGTGTATTGTAATTTGTACTACACTGAGCAGCATTTCTAGTAGTATAATAAACATAAAGAGGAGAGGTGAAGAAATCAGTGAAAGCAAAACATGGGAGGGGAAAGTTGGTTCGAATTTTACTTCCAAATTAGAAGGTACAGATACAAACAGCGATAAAACTATGATCCTCTCCACCCATTTCAAAATTGGGCAGCACAAGTGAACAAAAGGCAAAAAAAGTGAACAAGGCAAAAACTGAAGAGAGGAACAAAGATGGATGAAAATCTAGGTGGAAGAACAGAACTAGAATAGAAACTGTTGATCAAGCTAACCCTGGGAAGTTGCTAATACAGTGAATTAACCCCCATGTGCAATGGTGACCTCAGCACAGCCAACCAAACACAGAATTTTGCCACCAGTGGTGAAAAAAAAAACAAGGGACAGAAGAAGAGGAACATCTTCAGAGTTAGCAAGGCTGACAGTACCTCTAGAGAGGGAAGTGATATACCAGTTATTTTCCAACTGTCTTGTTAGCCTTTTGCTATCATGAATGATCCTTAGAAGTGATAAGAACATCTCAAAGCACATCAGTGTACAGACTAAAATATACGATGCCTGGGGGAACAAAAACTGGAGATGGGTTCACTTATCTGAAAGTCAAATCAGAGTTGGTTTAGAATTGAGTTCTTTGAATGGTAGAGTTTAAAATGCCTGTAAGTGAATCCCTTCGCTACATTTTCCTTGATCTCTCTCTGCTGCGGTATATCCACAGTCACTGCAAATTTGCCATATAATCCTGTTAAAAAAAAAAGGGGGGGCTGAAATTAAGGAAGAAGAGCATATGTGGCTAACATCAGCTATGCACAGCAGCTTCCAAAACACGGGAAGAAGCAGTCTCTTTAGATGACTAACCTAGAAAGCAAAGGAGCTCCCCTGGTGAGTACAGAGAGCCACAACCTGGAGGCAGCAATGAAAGAATGAAAATAACAGTGAAAAATGCAGCATTCTCCACAAAACTTTCCGTAAGTTAGTATATTAACATATAGTTAAACATATTTGAAATATATTAATACCAGATTACCACTTGAGCATTATTCCCTTTAGAGCAAATTTGATATTTTTCCATATTTTTAAAGGAAACCAGAATCAGCAAAATATTCCAGATGTTCTCACAACATCTGACCTTTCATTCTCTTCTTTCCCACAAAAAGAACACAATTTTCAGTTTCATCAAGGGATGGAACAGTTTTTTTCCCACTTTTCTGGCCAACTATCAATTCTGTTGTGACAGTCAAAGGCATTGGAATGACCTCTTCTTTAGCCCGACATCTCTGTTCAAATATGGATTCAGTTACATCCGTAACTGTGGTAACATCTGTTGTAACTCTAACTGTTGGAACATCTGCTGGATGATCTTAGATTACCTGGCAGCCTGCAGGCACTGCAAAGGAAACATTTCTGCAAACCCAGTGAGCCCATGGAGTTAAATGACTACACTGCCCCACTGATTAATCTACTGTAAGTGATACTGTGGACAGGCTGGCCTCATTGCCCACTAGCACGAGCAGCCAGTGATGTGCTAGTCCACTAACTGTTTAGGAGACAGAGGTTGTTACCCCAGTCGGGTAGAAAGGGTTATAATTTATAAAGTATTGTTTGAGCTCAGATAAGAAACAGAGCAGCAGTATAAAAAGTTTTCTCTAAGGACAACCATTACAACTGTGTTATGTATTCTTACTACTTGTAAGAGGCTCAGGTTCTAGCTGTGAATCAGCACTACAACACATTGCAGGTAGCACGTGTGGAGCAGTGGTGGCATCCCCAGTTCACAGAGGGTACTGCTGAAGCAGAAGAGAACAGATAGAACATGGACACAGACAGAGGGGACACACATAGGAGAAATGAGGCAGTATTAGCATGAAAAGCCACAGGCAGAGCAGCAGCTGCCTAACCAGGGCCAAATTTCCATAGACATGGCAGCAAAAAGGTGTTAAGGAGGAATCTGAACAATGGTCATGACGTGGATTTGGGAAGGATTACGTGTGAGGACACGACTCGGAGAAAAAGCATGAAAGTGCTCAGGTGAAAGTCTGCCAAACTTTAGCAGGGGTTGGTGTCATAGGCTGGCCAGAGGTGGAAGCTGCTCTCGCAGTAATAAAGGAAATGCAGCTTGGGCATGTATGGGAATCAAAATTTCCAACTTCTTGGAAAGATCATATTTCTAACAGTATTTTGGTTCTGAATTAGAATAACATTGGTATAAAGGGACTGCCCATGCAATTGCTACTTGCCAAAGAATCTGGTTTGGAATTGCTGTGAAAGGGCTTCTCAGAAGAGGAATACCCACATCAAGGAATCAGGTTGTCTTAAGTACTGGGTTTGGAGGTACTGGCACGGATGGCACAGACAGGTGTCAAGCTCTTCATCCCTCTTTCTGGTTTTACACAGTTTCACTATGTGTAAATAATGAATCATAATGCAGAACCTAATTATTATGTACAACCTAATGATTCAGGTGTCCCACCTGCAAGCTGAGCATCCGGAAGATGAGGCTTAGGTCATCATTATGCTCTGTCCCATTGAAAAAGGGGGGGGGGAAAGGATTTTGACTTAACAGTTAGCATATAAAAAAAACCCAAACAAACCCAAAACCAAACAAAAACCCCTTAATCCATGCATAAACCAAACTCTGAAAATTGTCAGATCTGATCTGGACAAGACTAAATAAGCCAAGAAGTGGGTTAACTGCTGATATAGTTGCTTAACTGGGAAGAACATCTATTTGCAAATCCCCAAACTAAGGTGTAACCTGCTAGTAGCAATAACCTAACAGCGCTTCACAAATACCAGACTGATAGCTGACATGGGAAGGGTAAGCTATAGAAAACAATTATTCGAGGAGCACTGAAGCACATCCACATAAATCCCTCAGCACTGTCTAACTACAACTATCCAACACTAAAAGGACTTAAAAAAAAAAAAGGCTGTGACATTTTAAGTATTGGGATTAAATGTGTTCATGTAATTACTTACAAAAATGTTTTTTATAAACACCTTCAGCTCTTTCATCAGACAGCAAATGCTAGTTTGCTCTGCAGACAAGAATAACAGCACCAGCTCTCCCTCCTTCATCATGAGGTATTCACAGAATCATAGAATGGTTGAGGTTGAAAGGGACCACTGGGGGCCATCTAGTGCAACCTCTCTGCTTGATCAGGGTCCCCTAGTAAAGCATGTTACTCAGGATTGTGTCCAGATGGCTTTTGAGTATCTCCAGAGAAGGAGACTCCACAGCCTCTCTTTGTAACCTGTATTCTCACATTATGCAATAGCTGGACAAGCAAACACCTGAGGGGAGAAATAAAGTAATGCTGAAGGCAAGAATACCTTTAGGATTGTTGGTAGCTCTGTCCTGGATGGGAATTTGTGTTGTAGAAAAAAACTAAATGAACCCAAACCAAACAAACATCACCCCTTCCCTCCCCCATTCCCGCCCCCCCAAAAAAACCTCACCAAACACGAAAACCAAAAATCAATCAAACAAACAAAAAACAAAACACCAGAAAACCAAAATGAAACAAAAAAAAAAACCAAAAAAAAACCAAAAAAACAAAAACACAAAACCAGAAGGGGTTCCTTTTTTCTTAGGCTTAAGACATTTTTAGTAGATTGGCATTTCACACCAGCAGCAAGCACCCACTGACAAAACAACTAATGGAGTCTGCAGTTCTATAATCTGAGAATACAAGGGAAGATCCCAGGCTCTGGTGAAGCCAAGGGCAATACTGTCACATAGCCAAGATTTCTACCCTGACTCCTGTGGACTTAAAAGACAAGGTAACAAGTAAATTTTTCCTTGGGTGCTCTCTTAATCTGGAGATCTAAATTAACCCGAGCGTCTCATGTGTTTACTGAGCTAGTGTTATTAGCTGTTTACTTCACACAAAGCCTGTACTTAACTAGCTATAGACCAATTCTGCTGACTTACATCACCTACGTTTGTCAGCCACTGTCATCTGCCATTCATATAACCACTACCACATTCCCACGGAGGCTCAAGAGTGCTCATGCAAAGACACTTGTGCATTAAGAAAATCAGTCACCCAAGTTAAAGGAAATGCACAGCCTGAGGAAGAATTGACAGTTTCAAAGATTTATTTACTCACAGAAACTTCAGGCAGGGGCATATTTCCTCACATGCCCCTGCCTTTCCAACTAACTGACTTGAAAATGCAGTGGGTATGTCAGTGCCTGTACACTTTCCAGTTCACCCTCCCTGAACTTCTTCGGGCTGCACTGACAATGGGGTACAGAGCCTGGATAAAGACCAGCTGTTACATCTCTTAAACTACTCCTCAGTCAGGCAACACGTGTTTTTCTGATACAATTGGCTTACTATAATGGCAGGATTATTTACAAGGATGTAAAGTTTTAAATCACATATCACTTCTATGTGAGGTGGAGAGAAAACATAGCCAAAAGTAACCCCTATGCTTTTTTTACAGCTTAGTTTATTATTGCTATTGTGTCAGTCCAGCTGAGCGAGTAGGTGAGTTGGTGTGTGAGATAATCTCTTAGGGTGAAAGTTCCACTTTTGTTTTTTAAATAAACCCAAGTATTGAGATCCACTATGGGTAGTTTACTCCGTCACGCTTACGACACTCTCCAACAGCTGCCACACACAAGTGTACCCTATGAGCATCTATCTTTCAAACGCAGCCTCCGACAGACAGTGCCAAACTCAACAACATATGAGGCATCCAACATCACTGCTCTCATTTTAAAACTCTTCACATGTTTCTTCAAGATCACAGAGCAAACCTGTGGCAGGAAACACTGCATCAAGGGAGGTTTAGACTGGCCATTAGGAAGCATTTCTTGCCTGAGAGGGTGGTGAAACAGTGGAAAGGCTTCCTAGAGAGGATTTTGATGCCCCAAGCCTGTCAGTGTTTAAGAGGCTTTTGGTTCCCTTAATAAGGTGCTTTAACTTTTGCTCAGCCTCGAAGTGGTCAGGCAGTTAGACCAGCTGACATTGTAGGTCCCTTCCAACTGAAGTATGTATTCTATTCTTATCAACTGCAAGGGGAGCAGCATGTAGCCTTATGTAAAGTGTTTCTAGGATTCGCTGGTGACAGGCACTGTATCTACTAAGTGTAACAGTAAGTCCGTCAGCACAAGCTATTCCACATGGGCCTCTCATTCAGCTTGTGTTCCCAAGTATTACTGTCACATTTCTCAAAAGCCTTCCTGCATAGCACAACTGTAACAGCAGTTATTTCACCTTTTAATACCTCTAAACAAACACTAATCAAGAGCAAACCAAGAAAGCCATGGCTTGATACCTGAGTTCAATTCATAGAATCATAGAATCATAGAATCACATGGGTTGGAAGGGACCTCTGAGATCATCAAGTCCAACCCTTGATCCACTATCACCACAGTTACTAGACTATGGCACTAAGTGCCACATCCAGTCTCTTCTTAAATACCTCCAGGGACGGAGAATCCACCACCTCCCTGGGCAGCCCATTCCAATGCTTGATTACCCTCTCTGTAAAGAATTTCTTTCTAATATCCAACCTAAACCTCCCATGGTGGAGCTTGAGACCATGCCCCCTTGTCTTACTGCTGGTTGCCTGGGAGAAGAGACCAACCCCCACCCAGCTACAACCTCCTTTCAGGGAGTTGTAGAGAGCGATGAGGTCTCACTTGAGCCTTCTCTTCTCCAGGCTGAACAACCCCAGCTCCCTCAGCCTCTCCTCATAGGACTTGTTTTCAGGTCCCTTCACGAGCCTGGTTGCTCTCCTCTGGACCTGCTCCAGCACCTCAATATCCTTCCTGAACTGAGGGGCCCAGAACTGGACACAGTACTCCAGGTGTGGCCTCACCACCGCTGAGTACAGGGGAAGAATCACTTCCCTGCTCCTGCTGGCCACACTGTTCTTGATACAGGCCAGGATGCCATTGGCAATTCAAATTACAATCTCCTGGTTCTCCCTCTTTCCTGCTATTTCTCAGTTTCTTCCAGTATGCAGCTTGTTCAGTGATATCCCAAGGCTGAGATTGCCCCTTAATCCTCAGCCTGTTACACTCAGAGCAGAAATTCCCTCGAAATCCCTTCATATGAAGGACTTCATACCAAGCCCGTGTGTTTTGTTTAAGTGTAACATTGAAAAGAAGCTTGTAACAACAGATATGAAAAGTCAGTTCTGCTAAAAGGAACCAAATCATTCCACATCCTCTTTAAAATCAATGCACTGTCATTGGAATACAATTAAGCTGTGTGCACAGACACATCAAAGATTATTTATTAAACTGTCATGTGGTGTCACTGAGAATGTCTTTCCCTGCCAGGCCTACTGTCCTTATCTCAACATTGAGGTGGGGCCACTTCAGATACCTGAAATGAAATTCCCCAGGGCTCACAACTCTGAGTAATTTTTTTGTAATGCAGACAGTACCATCCTGTGATGCAATTTATTAGCAACACAAGAATATATTACAATAAGCAACAGTTTGCTACTCTGAGTCTATGAAGCAGTGAATCCAACAGCAATGCTTAACAGACAGGTTGCAGAGCCATCAGTTCTTGCGGAAGGCAAGGACTGACTTCAAGCTCCAGCTCCCCAGAAGAGTGTGTAAGGAGAGATCCTTAGGTAAGTTTAAAAGACTCAGTTTCTTTAAAATTCTGTCAGTTATGCCCTCAACAAACAATAGAGAACAAACAAGAAAAGTAAATTTTCAAACAAAAGAACAAAACTGTATTTAAGTTGATGCTTACAATACTGCAGCTAGTCATGGAATTATTGTTATAGGAAAAGTCTGCATTCCTAAATGCATATGCCAATATCAGCCTCAGGCAATGGAATTACATTTCAGACCAAAACTTAAGAAGAATTCAAGGAGGCATAGCTTGGGGCCTTAATATCAGGCTCAGTTTTGAAGTTTAAACACTGCATTTTAAACACTTTTCAGTTTTTCTCGTGTCATTTCAGAGTACTTTAACCAATATTAACTGAAGGCACAAATCCTACCACTCAGTTGTTTGCAGAGCACTCTAGCATTATCAAAAGAGATTCTGAACACCTGTTTGGATTTTTTAATTTCACAGAACTGTAGTTTGAAGAAGCTGAGACATTACTGACCATCAGTAAGCACTACCCTAAGAGATATTTTCCTTCAAGAATAAAAGTATACCACTTACTAAACTTCAAAGACAGTAAGAAGATTTTCAACCAGACTCAAAATGGTATTTAGGAACCTGGTATTTATTCCTGTTGATTTCAGATGCCTCAATACCTTTGCCTTCATATAGAAACTGTGCCAAGTCAAAAACTCCCTCGCCAGTTATACCTTTTGTTAACAATCCTGGAGCTCAAGAATTCTTCCTATACCAATGTGGCTTTTTCCTTGTACAGGGCTGAATTACCAGGATTCACATTTTGCCCACAATCCTTCAATGGACATAACCAATCCAGTTGTAAAGGGACTCTTTCTAAGGATGTCATAGCACCTGTATATATGGTAGAACAAGCTTGACCTGTATATATGGTAGAACAAGTTGAAGCCGTATCACAAAACCTCATCTACAGCTGACAAGGACTAACAGTTAAAAAAACCCCAAACAATCTAAAACAAGATTCAGTGTCTTGTCATTGCTACAAATGATCTGGGATTTGTCCTACCAGCCGTGTCAAGGAATACATTATTCTGAGTCAGGATGAGTGATCATTGCTTTTGCTTGGTTTCAAGGGAATTACACTTACATGATGGCATTCAGTAAGTCTTGACACTGTTGGCCAATTCTGTCAAAATGAAATAGATCTAAAGACACTGAGATCATAGCCCATCTGTACTTGGTGTACTTGTGCAAATGCGTGCCTGGCAGAACAAAGACAGGAGTTGTGCCCTGGAGATGCAGGGACATAAAAACAAAGCACTTTGTGACCAGCTGAACTCAGGAAATCAGATCTCCTACAGAACTGTGTTCCTTGGTTAATTAAAAGTTTACACTGAACTGTACAAAGATTTTCTGTTTCCATGTTTGAAATGCAATGTATCAAATCAGAGTTATTTGTGTTCTTTGAAGTTTTAAGGGAGATGCCAGTTCAGGGGAATTTGCCCAGAAAATCCTACTCCCTTTCTCTTTACAGCTTCATTTACACCCAATATCTTACTGCCAAATAGAGGTTGTCACATATGAACATATCACCCAGTCACTGAGCTAAAAACTGGGGAAAGCTGGCAAGTGTCTGATTTTAGACTTGCTTTTTCCCGGCTGGCCTGTTTCTACAAAATTTGCAGGAACTTAATTACCTTGGAGCTGTTCTTCTTATGTCACACTCGGTGTGAAACTGGGAAATGGCGATAAAATATTATTTAAGGGACAAATACATGTGTATACATATATTAAGGAATGGTAAAAACCTTGTTTCCAACAGAAGCTAGTTATCTTTTTGATCTATGCAGGTGTGTAGCATCCCCTCAGGCAGTGGAATTGCTCTCCAAAGTCATGTGGATGCAGATACAGCCACATTCTGAGGCTGAGCATCCACAAGTGTACACAGCAGCTTTTAGGATGATTTGCAAGCCACAAATAAGTGGAGGAGCACAAAAAATGCCTTACTCCCAAGGAAAAGTTAGACATTCTTTTTAATGAGGTTAGTGCACAAAGGCCACACAGAGGACCTTTACTGCACCAGTAACAGACTTGGAAGCATGGTAGAAGTCTTGACTAAAATGAGGGGGTGTCGTAGGTTTATGTGTTAAATTTTGGTAGCAAGGGGGGCTATAGGGGTACCTTCTGTTAGAAGCTGCTAGAAGCTTCTCCTGTCCTATGAAGAGCCAATGATAGCCAGCTCCAGAAGGGACTTCCTACTGTTGGCCAAGGCTGAGCCAATTAGCATTGTAACGCTTCTGTGATAACATATTTAAGAACAGAAGAGATTGTTGTGCAGAAGAAATTCTGGCCCGGGAGAACGGTGGAGAACTTGAGAACAATGTAGGTACCAAGGTCAGTGCAGCAGGAGGGGGAGAGGGGCCCCCCGTCTCCCCCAGAAGCAGGGGAAGGGCTTAGAACTAAGGCCCCTGTGGCCCATGGAGGGTGCAGAGACACCCCTGCAGCCATGGAGAAGCCCATCCTGGAACAAGTGGATGCACGAAGGAGGCTGTGACTCTGTGAGAGGCCCAAGGATGGAGCAGAGTCCTGCAGGAGACCTGCAGCCCATGGAGAGAGAAACCCTCACTGGAGCAAGTTTTTCCCAGGTAGGACTTGTGGCCCTGTGAGGGATCCCACAGGAACAGGGGAAAGACTCAGAGCTGTGACCCCCCTGTAGCCCGTGGTGAAGACCATGGTGAACCAGGCTGTCCTGCTGCAGCCCATGGAAGACCGTCAGGGTGCATAAACCTGACTGCACCCCACAGAGGAATGACCCACGGGACAGCAGATTTGGAAGAACTGCTGCCCCAGGGATGGACTCACATTGGAGAGGTTCATCTCTTATGAGAGGGACCCCACAGAAGCAGGGGAAGGACTCAGAGATGTGGCTCCCCTGTAGCTTGTGGTGAAGACCATGGAGAAGCAAGTTGTCCCCTTGCAGCCCATGGAGGACCATTGGGGTGCAGAGACTTGACTGCACCTCTTGGGAATCAAGAACTGACTACAACCCCCCTTTCCCGTTCCCCTGCACTGCTGTAAGGAGAGGAGAGAGAACATGGAAGGAAGGAGTGGTGGGGGGTGAAGGTGTTTTTAAGACTGTTTTATTTCTCATTCGTTAGCATTTATCCTGATAGTAATAAATTTAAGTTTTACCTCACGTTAAGTCTGTTTTGCCAATTAGCAAATTACTTCTCCCAGCTCTTATCTCTATGCAAGAATCCTTAACTAGTTTTCTTTTCCTCTCTCTGTCCAGCTGCAGAGGAGAGTGAGAGAGTGATTTTGGTGAGTATTTGAAATCTGGCCAGAGTCAAACCACCACAGAGGGAAAGAAGGAGCAATGAAATACATGTCTGAAGGAAAGAACTGAAACTATCAGAAGGAACACAGGAAGAAAGGTAAGCACCACGGTACCGCACACTGAATGGTAGCTAATTCTGCCTTCCTTGGAAATTTGAGAGGACTCTGGATCTGATGATTCACAAACAATGTGAAAGCAGCACTGGGTGTAGGGGAAAGCTGTTTTTGCAGAGAGACCATCAGATTTGTCAGACTCCATTTCCCAACAGACAGCTAGTTTGTAGGGAACAATGTTGCTGTGACTCACCAAAAGATGTTTGTTTCTTGTGGAAAAAAAAAGTCGCCATGGGACTGATTGCATAAAGTTACATTTCCTTGAGATCCAACTGGCTCACACACTTGGCAGCCACAGAGACCATGCCAAGCTGATGTGCATTTCAACATCAGATTGGAGACATTTTTAGGAAAATAAGGGAAACGCTTGAAGGCAACCAATCAGCTTTTAAAGTTTTGTGGCATTTTTTAAATTCTTTCCCCAGAAAACAATCACAGAGTACAAAGATTTTCAAATTACACACAGCATGCCAACAGCTTAAAAGTAACATCCAAAAGTAGCAGCAAGGAGCTGGTAGGGATAGTATAGTGATATGATTTTTCATTAATGATTCAAGATAGCCAGGCTTACATTTGAGGGAAAGGAGAAGGCAGACATCCTGCTCTGATTAACTTGCAAAATAAAGCAGTCTTGCAACCATCATTTTCACAATTAGTCATCATATACATGCATAATTCCTGCAGATTTCAATCTGTTAACCTATTTGAATAGACCTATGTCTAAGAATAAAATTTTCCTGGAGTCACACAGGCCAAACCAATAGGGATTTGGGAATAAAAGAGATGGCAGAAACAAGTGTATGAGAAACCAAAGCCTTACAACACATAGGGGCACAGGGGACTTTACATACAGAAGTTGCACAGAATCTAAAAATGAAGGTTGAGGGCCTTATAATGGAAAACTGGGAAACTTTCTAACAGTTTAGGAAAAAAACATGTGACAAAGTCAGATCTGTTTAAGGGGAATCAGAGCCACGCTAGAATATATCTATTGATTTTAAGGGAAGAGAGGCGAGAAAGGAGAAGAGGAACAGGGACCTTGCAAACCGCAGTAGCGTCCTGGCAGTGGGGACATAGAGATGAAGAAACGTGACAGTAACGCTGAGCAACCGGCTTTGGCAAAAGCCCGACACCTGTCTGGGAAGAAAAAGTTGCAGAATTGCAGCTGAACGCTGAACCAGGCTGGCACTTCTTGGCAGATGCGATTCTTTTTTTTAAAGAAGCTAAATAAAAGGCTTTACCCGTTTAGCTTATATTATTTACGGAGATATGCTGCAGTTACTGCAGCTACGCTAGTACTTGTATCAGGAGTAGACAGGGAGGTCCCGGACTACCCCGGGAGCTGTCCTGGCAAGGACAAGCCCTGCCGCCGCTCCCGCTCTGCGGCTCCGGCGGTGCCCGCTGCCCCTGTTAGCCGGGGGGCCGAGCGGGGACCGGGCTCCCGTTTGGCCCCGCCGCGCCGGTCCCGGGCCGGAGGGAGCGCCGAGCAACAGGAGGCGGGTCTGGAGCCGAGAGGGCTGTCAGCGAGCCC